>JAMKQA010016203.1:0-35490 GCA_024699735.1 Posidonia australis
ATTTGTCTTGAATTTTTGCGGAGTTCTGATTAATATTCTGATATTTGCTGGAACAGTCTGTCGCTCTTGATGCCGGTATATTTTTGAATTCATGCTAATACACTTTAAATCTTTTTCACGTTATAATGTTTATGAAAATAAGCATAATTGAATAATCATCAAAATTAATGTAATATTTCTAACAACACTTTCCACATGTAGCTATTAGGAACAAAACCCTGAACCTGTTGCACTATCACGGATGGTGACACCCATTCGTCCCGGCCAATAGGCCTCTCTATGTGTCATGTTACCCGACGTCAAGCAACCAACATCTAGCCACAAGCAATCCACCGAAGCACAACCAACGGTCTCTGCACTGCCACAGTGAACCTCCTCGTATAGGGGGTACTACTACCTCAACCAACAGGCCTCACTGTACTATGACCACATAGGTCTCAACACACATAGGAATGCGTTCTTCAAACGCCCCTGTGTGTCCGAATACCTGAAGACTCCAAACCCAAGTCTTATCAACCCCTAACAGTCTCATTTCCTGTATTAACTAAGGTATCACGTCTAGCTATATAGAGGTCTCATACCCCCTTGGTCTGCCGCCACTATACCTCGATGTATAATCAATACTCTGGGTCTTCGGTGCCCAGAACAAGTAGAGTCTCATACCTCTAAATCCAACCGGTCCTCTATCCGTAGACCTCAACTTTGGCCTCGTGAATGACAATCCAAGAGTCTCATATCTCCAAGATCCAATGAATACTTGCCTCAGCCTCTTAGTCTCTGACCTCACCCTAGGCAACGTGCTTGACCACTCAAGGATGTCATTACACCCTCTGATTCTAGCAACACACCTTGTCGGTCTCTCAACCTCAGCAAACAGAAAACTCTGAAAAATCTTTCAAAACCTTTGAAACTATGCATGTCTTTTCCAAATTCTTTTGGAAATCAATTTCAACCATTTCTGGAACCATCTCAAAACACCACAAGACACCATAAAAAAAACCACCAACCCGAGGCTATGCCTTTTTAAATCTTTTGGAAAACCATTTTCCAAATTACTCAAAAATTAATTTAACAAATCGCTTAAACCTTTGTAAGCAAACACATTTCTTTTTGTTCCAAAATCCTTTTCGAAATCATTTAAATATCTTTCCAGAAATACCACAAAACATTGTGCCCAAAGCTACACAAAAACCAAAAATCAGAAGTCATAACTCAAAAACAAAGCATTGACAGCTCTCCTATTAGGTCCAAACAGCCACACCAAAAACCAAGGTAATAGTCTTAAAGTCCCACTTGACTTACAAAACAGAACACCAACACAAACCTCAACCAGAACGCCAAGACGTCTACTGACTCATGTCCCTCAAGAGCACAGCTAGATTAGAGTCAAAACACCTAGAACAGTGTCACTGAATGACTCTTTCAGTACACCCCACACAAAATCAACCAACTCTAGACTTAGGAACAACATCATGATGTCTATTGTCTATTCTAAACCATTAGGGAGGAGACTTATTACTTCTAAGTCATATCGTCTTTTAATCTACCTATACTCAAGGGATTTCTTGTTAATTCATATTAGGCAATTCCTAAAGCCATTCTAACGATTATCCTAATCATTATTCTATCAATTTAATTACCCTTTCAAGATTAATATATATATACACCAATATATATTTTTATATATATATGTACATTAATCAATGCTTAAAACACTCAAAATAGGTTCAAGGCTGTGACCATACCGGAACCGACCTTTCGCGGTGAGGGAGTGCGCGAAGGACCGAAAAGGTCACGGCGAAGATGGTAAATCCGAAGAAGGACAATCGACTCGAAAACAACGAAGAAAACACAAAAAAAGAAAATGATAAGGACAAAACGGAGTCGCCACCTAATCTTTTAAAAGCCAAAAAGACAAAGAAAACCATACACGATAAAATGTAAGAAAAACAATGCAAAATGAATGCAAATGTATGCATGAATGTGTGTGTATGCTCTGTGCCTAATGGATGTAACACATTGGTCATTGTGGGCCAGAAAAAGGGTAAGGACTCCTGTTACGCATGGGGAAGGTATTAGGCACCCCTGTACGCCCAAGAAATCAGTCTTTCTAGGCTTTTCGCTCGCTTGTGTGTCGCCGAATGCAAATGATCATGTATGCTTGCTAGGTCTAAGTGTATGTATGCCATATGCTATACTGATGCAAATGAAGTGAGTGGGGCAGAAACAATATGACCTAAGTGTACTCAAAAATGCTATGTGAATCCTGGACCATCGGTCGAAAGGATTCGACATAGTAATCGTCATCGCCCTAAATGCAAGTATGTCATGATGCATGAGGTGAATGTCATGGTGCATGAGGAGGATTTAGGGCAATGTTGTATAATGATACGAATGTATGTGATGCCAAAGGGAGTAATATGGTGTATCATGCATGATGGTATAAGATATATGCATGATAAGTGTAGATGCAAGTGTATGTGCTTGGATGCATGGATATGCAATGGAAATGGATGGGATAAGTGGGTAAGGGCTCAGGCCAGTTGTCTATTCTGTCCCTAGCAGACCCACGCATGTCCACCGCGCAAGCCTGTCGCGCAATCGGGGCACGCCTGCCAGTCACAAAACAGAACAGCAAACCAGTGACCTTTGCCTTACTCTAGGGTGAAACATGGCAATGCAAATGACTAAATGGATGCATAAAGAGCTAGACGAGACTCCCATGAATACATGTATGCTAAGAATTAGGTCCTAGGATGCGTGGTTATGTGGCGATAGAATGAATGAGGTGGGTGGCGCTAGAGCTCAGCCCGACAGCTTGTTCTGTCCCTGCCGCAACCGCACATGTCGGGCGTGCAACCACGACACGCCCTTCAGAGACACAACAGAGCTGCAAGCTTTGCCGACTTGCATACCCACATGCGATGACTCTAAAATAAATGCTATGCATGCATGAGCTTGAGGGGGTGCTAGGGAATGTTCCTACATGCTTGGATGCAAGAATGGCTGGGTGGATTCTTCCACCCACCAACGCCACCGGAGGTGATTTCCAACGTCACTGGAGGTGGAGAAGATGACGGAAATGGCATGCATGGAATGATGATATGAGATGCAATCATGTAAGGGATGGCATGACAGAGGTGCTGGATGAAAAACAAGAATGAAAATGGGTTTATATAGCAAGGGGAGAAGATTACCTGTGTGGTGGGTTGTCCTCTCCAGCGGTGGCTAACGGCAGCGTTCTCCGGCCTGTCGGCGCTTGGGAGGCTTCGAGGCGGGTCAGGAGGGATGGAGTGATGTTGGTGGTGCGTTTTGTGGAATGATGTAGGCTGGTGTGGCTGTGGTTTCCGGCCAGCGATGGAGGCGGCTAATGGTGTTGAAGATTTGGAATGCTCTGGCGAGAGGGGAGGTTCTGCCGAGAGGGATCGGCTGTGCTCTGGCGCAAGGCGGTCGATGCCTGGCCGAGAGGAAGCTGGCTGTGGTTCTGGATGGTCGAAAGTGGGTGGCTCATCGGCGAAGAAGGGTGGCTGACGGTGAGGGTTACCTAGGGATGGCTGGAGCTCGGGGATGGGTTCCAAAGGGGCCAGCGATCCCGGGAGCAGCAATACCCATCGCTCGTTGCTGCAGGAGGTCGTTTTGGAGTGGTGGTGGCGTGTTGCAGGGGATGGTAGGCTAGGGTCGCCGGCGAAAGGCTGCAAAGGCAGGGCATGGGCTGGCCTGTGTCGCCGACGTGTTGCATGCGGTTGGCAGGGGCAACAGGGTGTGGCTCAGGCACGTGGGCAACGAGGCATGGCTGCAGTAGGGCATGATGGTGACAGGGCATTAAGCACGCGAGGCAGCAGGTTGGACGACGCCGTGTCTCGTATGAAGTACGACGACAACGACAGGTCGAGCGGCTCACGCGGGATAGCCCTCCCTAATCATCACGCGCATCCACGACGCACGACAGGGCTGCGCGACAGGGCTGCGCATCCCACTTGCACAGGGCACACAGGCTAGGTTCTAGTATTGGGCCTGATTTAAGGGTTTGTGGATTAGTGTTTTGGGCTGATTTAGGGTGTTATGGGTTAACATGGGTTCAGGAGGGGTGAAACGCCTCGCTGTCGCTAGAGCGCGCTCTTCTGAAGAAATTTGCTGCAAGTGGCTGCCTAAATGAGGTGTCTACAAGGGCCTAGTTTAGCAAACCAAAATCCTTCGGTCGATCAAATTAGCACTCTGGTTCCAAACCAGAGTAGTAGGTCGGTATACCAAGACCAAGGACTTATAAAAGAACTGACAGCCAAATTGGCATACCGGACCAAGACAGTACACCTAAAATCCTTAGTCTAGTATACCGAATTCATTCAGTATGCTGAACCAAATGAGATTTAGAAAAATGGCCGTTTGCCCTAAAACTAGATTGCCGAAATGGGAGCCTTGGGTGGACCCATTTCCAGTGCTCCTAAAATTCCACCAATTACATGAAAAGTACATGCTCTAAGTCTTCTATCTTTTGGGACAAAAATCATTGGAAATTACCAAGTATAACTCAAGATGTAATATCCAAAAGCCAACAACCCCTTTGAAACTACTGTAACATTTCCTTCGAAATTTTGATAAAATCCATTGATAATCCATTGTAAAATCATGGAATCATTGTAAACTCTCAAATCTTAAGCTGTACCACTCATTCACCATTGATTGAACAAAACTCTACAAATTCCTCATGATTTTAAACCAATTACAGAGAGAGGGATGAGATACGTACCCGACGAGGACTCTGGCTACCCTACTCCCCCCTCCGACGACCACCTTTCCCTCTATTCTCTTCTTCTTCGCCTTCCTTCATCCTTCCATCTCTCTCTCTCTCTTTCTTTCTTTCACTTTTTTGACGTAGTCAACCGCACCATGCACCTATAACCGCCCTCTTCTACGTAGCCCATTATTTTATTAAACTTTTCATGCAAATTTTGCACAAACACCTTAGAGAAGAAAAAAAATACTTCAAACATCCATAATTCATGAAATAACTCACGAACTAGGGTCTTAGAGTCACTGTGGCATCCAACAAGCTTCCCCCCTTTGGCCTCGCACATCCACGAGTCACCACACACCAAAGCTAGCAACCTTCACTAAAAATAACTTAATTACTAATTAATTATTATTAATCATGATTAAGTAGGAAGGTTAAGGTTTGGAATGTTATAGGCAAAATACATTCTACCTTGTGCAATAGAAGGGACAACCACAAAAAGAAGCCACATGAGAACAAGACACCAAGTTATAGCAATTTGAAGACTAGATCGCCAAGTTCCTAAAGACAGCATCGTCGAGGGCAACGACAAGGATGGTGTGAGATGATTGTCAGATCCCTCACCTTAAGCCAAGTGCGAGGTTTGCGCGAGGAAGTGCACACATGAACTAAACCTTACATACAGGCATGAAAGGAGTGCCATGATACTGACCAACGTGTAAGGAGAGACTAAGGTCCGTGTGACTTTGCATGGGACGTGCGCATCTCAACGTAGCAAACTGTGTGCAAAGGTGTGACCAAGCAGACTATGCACTAACATTGATTGTGTAGGGTGTGCACAATCAAGGAGGGTCGTGGATCATGAACAGGTTGACCAAATGCTACATTGACTATGCACTGATGGAACATTATGACATGCGAGTGAAGTTGTGACCATGCCGGTGGAACCCTGCACGGCTCTCCCCTACCAGGTGCGTGGAAGCACTCGAGGAGTCCCGATACGGTCACGACGAAGATGGTGAATCTGGAGAAGAAGACTAGACTCGGAAACACCAAGGGAAGATAAGAAAGGATAAGGAAAGGAGTCGCCACCTAGTCTTTTAATGGAAAGACGAGGAAAACCAAACACACAAGAAAACCAAGAAGCAAACGGGATGCAGAAAACATCTGTGCTCCATGCCAAATGGATAAAATGCACAAATGAATGCGGGCCAGAGAAAGGGTAAGGATTTTGGTTACGCATGGGGAAAGGGTTAGGCACCCCCATGCGCCCAAGAAAACTCAATCATTCAAGGTTTCCTACTTGTCAAGAGTCTACTAAATGTGTGCTTGCTTATTCTAAATGCGTATGCTAATGATGACTAGAAAACATGCCAAATAAAAGAGTAGAAATGAAATAAATGGAAAAAGTTAATCCGAAGGTCAAATGTAGGCATTGAGAATGCTGCTTTACTGTACGTCCTTGCGGGATGAGGAAAATCGTGAAAATCGAGAAATTCTCGGAAGACGTTTGAAATTTGGATAAATCCAAGAAAATAAAATTGGAGAAAATAATCCTCTTTTCGGGACCATGTTGGCTTTATTAAGCCTTTTACTATACGCTCTTGGGCGATGGAAAGCCAAATCAAGTCAAGAAAAACGTGGAAAACGAGGGAAGTCCGGGAAACAATGAGAAAACCAAACTTGATGCAAGCTAGAAATGTATGCGCAATGTAATGAAAAATGCGAGAAAACTGGTATGAAAAGCTGCGGCAAAATATGCAAAATGCCAGTGAGAGTGTAATAATGTGAATTCCAAGGGCCTTTGTGCAAAAAAACCCAACTTCTGAATGAAAACAGAAATTCCGAAACCCAAATCATCAAAAATACATAGGAAAACACATTCTATGCAATTATGAAGAAATCTAGCGTCAAATGTGCAAATATGTGCATTTCTTGTCAAATTGATGGTTCCTAGGGGTTAAAATGCAAATTTGCCTCCAAAACATGCATTTAATGCAATTCAGTGGAAACTCAGGGTAAAATATGTAGGAAAAAGGATCCATAAAAGTTTCAGGGGGAATTCAGTAAATTTACCCTAGAAAACATGCATTAAGTGTGAAATCTGTAAAGTACAGGGGCTAAAATGCAATTTATCCAAAGAAAGATGCATTCAGAAAAATTTCAGAAAAGTTCAGGGGTTAAAATGCAATTTGACTAGAAAAATATGCATTCAGAATGATTTCAGAGAAGTTCAGGGGCTAAAATGCAAATTAACCAAAGAAAATATACATTCTAGAGAGTTTCAGTAGAGTCTAGGGGTTTTAATGCAATTTAACCAGCAAAATATGCATTCAAAAGAGTTTCAGAGAAGTTTAGGATCTTTTATGCAAAAATATTAGATTGAAATGCATGAAAAGAAACTCTGAGGGTTTTTATTAAACTTTTAAACCTGGAAAACATTATTTTGAATACCTAGGAGACATAATGCAATATTTTTAGTTAAAACTTTATTCAAACGAATTAAGAAAAAATATCAAGGACCTAAATGTAAGAAAAAGACCTAAATGTAACAAACAGAAAGTTATAGAATTTTATTAAAAGAAAATGTTTTTTTAATTTTTTAAAAGGAAAAGACAGCAGCGGCCGTCGGCGACGGAGCTCCGCCGTCGACGACCGCTGGAGGGGGCTACTGAAGGCGCTTAGATCAGACTCCACGGGAAGCAAGAAGAAAACGAGGGGAGAAGATCCAACGGATTGGATAGAGAATCCAATGGCGGGAGTGGGCCTCCCACCTCCCTCACCGTCGGGGTACTCCGGTGACGGCGTCGAGGAAGAAGAGAGCTCCAGAGGCTACGACGCGGCGATCCAAGGGTCCAGGAGGGACGGAGGGGCGTTGAGGAGCATCTCCTCTCCTCCAGGGGTTCAAACGGTGGATGATGACGCAGAGGGGGCTCTGACTGCCGTTGACGTCCTCTTCTCCGACGAGCAAGGTCGCAGGCGTGTTCTAGAGGTCGTGGCTCAGCTCTGGAGGCTCCTGTGTACTTAGGGGGGCCGTGGAAGCTTTTTGGAGGCTCGGAGCGGCACGGAGGGGCTGGAGGAGCGCGCTCCTTCTCTGGCTCTGATCATCTTCTCCAGCGATGGCGTCTTGCACGATTCCGACAAGGTTCTGGTGGAGGCTTCGGGAGGTAGCGGAGCGACGCGCGGAGGAGCGGAAAAGCGAGAGGGAGACCAGGGAAGGAAGAATCGACACTCTGGGGCCAGGACCTTGCCCTGGACCAGCTCCCCCACCGAAGTCGCCGGAAAACGGCGACGGCGAGGCCTGGGAGAACAATTCCGACCAGAGGAGACCTCTGGATCCACTGAAACCGACTCCGGGGAACACATGAAGTCCTAGGAAACTGAAATTGAATGCAAGGGAGGCTGATGGAGGGCGTATATGGTCTGACAGCGAGATTTTTCCTTTGTAGCTCGCCGGTAGTGGTCGGAATCTCTTGCTTCTCACCTTCGCGAACTCCTCTCTCTTCCTGGAGCTCTCTCTCGGGCCTCTCCCCTTTTCTCAGTCCACCATCATCCTCTATTTATAGCCAAGGAAGACCATTAGCTCCTAACCAACCCATAACAACCCACTACCTTAACAAACAACCTAAACAACTTCTTAACAACCTAAACAACTTAACCACCTCATAACCAACTAACAACCTTCTTAACTAATTCACTAACAAACTCTAACAACCCTATAACAAACCTAAGGATGTTTGAGAAAGTGGGCTTAAAAGGGCTTTGGTGGGATTAATGGGCTTTGATGGGCTTCATAGGCTTGCTAGGCTTTGGTTGAATGAAATAGGCCTTGGTGAGTCTTCATGGGTTTAATGGGCCTTGGTGGGATTAAATGGGCTTTGGCGGGCCTAATGGGCTTTTGGTGGGCCTTCATGGGCCTGCTGAGCTTTGGTTGAATTAAATGGGTTGAATGGATTTATTTGTGGTTAAAAGCCCATCTACCACACTTCCATCCTGCAAATCTACAAAATTGGGATGTCTATAGACGTAACTTCAAGGCTCATGATGGCACACGAGTCAATGGGGAGCGTTATGGTCAAGCACAAGTAATGAAGCTTCATTGCACAAGCTTGATGAAGCTTTAATACATGGAAATAATAGTGCTGAGATGTGCAGGCTTTATTGCGAAGATTAAAGTCAGGAATCAATGCGCATTAATATGCACGAGTGATGAAACTTGATGGTGCTTCAATACACACGAGTAATGAAGCTTCAATATGCACGTAAGCGTGTACGAGTTAAAGGAGCTGTTACGGTTAAGATACATTAATGGGGGCTTTAATGTGCGTATAATTGACTGAATTGTTTGTAAGCAATTATGTGTATAATTGCATGAAAGTGTGTCCATGTGTATATAAACACATGTAGAGGAAGAAGAGCACAACAGCGGGAGTGTCTTGTGTGTTCCTTCCCAACCTTGTGTGCAAGGTATTCGGTAAGTGATATAGAAAAGAGTACATTCCCTATATCATTGAATCTTCCACACTGATTATATGTGTATACTAATGCACAAGTGATTGGCGGTGTACACTTGTGCTAAAGGGGTTCTTGAGTGGGTGAATTGCGAAAAAGAGACTGAACTGAAGTTGTACATTTGGACTAATATCACACATTTGAATTTCTAATATCAAAGAGAAAGGTTGTGGCACATGTGAATGCTCCAATTGGGGGAAGATTAGGAAGAAGGGTTCCAATAAAGCAATATTAGCTTGTCGAGCGGGTGTGAACAACACATTTGCACTTGGATGTTTGTATGTCCTTTTGGAAACTAGCTTCTAATTGAAATCAACTTTTTTGTGATATCTAAATGTAGGTAATTTGAACTCAAGTAAAAGACAAAAGCTTTGAAACATTAAAATTTTGGCCAATACTATATGATTAGGCCTTCTCGAATCAGTTTCTTGTAGGCATCTCTCCTTTTTCCAAAAAGGCTAAACCAAAAATCACCATGAAAAGACGCTACAATACAAAAGTTAAAGCAAAAGAGTTTTCTTCAACACAAAGTCAAACACTCCGAAAACTCAACATTCCCATAGAATTCTCGTAGAAGGTATTCTCAGAAAGTTGAACTAAATGCTACCTTAGGAGGTGATTTTGGATTTATCTGAAACCCAAGGAACTATGACCAAATTATCCATAATATAGGAGGCTTTTTTACATTACTTGAAAACACAAGGTTTGATACGTCAGTTACTTATTATTGGAAATATAGAACTCTTTTTCTAGTAAAATAAAAATGCTTGGTTCAAAATTCTCTCTTCCTCAATGGTTTCTTAAATTTTCAAATTGAACGAAACTTCTTTACTATTGATGAAGTATATAACACATACTTTCACCATTCTGACCAAAAAGCTTTTCAAATTGAACGAAACTTCTTTACTATTGATGAAGTACTATTGCCGAATCCTGCATGGTTGAAAGCAACACTTTCTTCTCTACCAGATGTAGGCCGCTCCTTCCATTTCATCCCAGAGCTACCAAAACTCCCAGAACTTGGTACTCCAGTCATTGAAGGTCGAGAAACAGAAGGTCAAGAGATAGAAGGTCGAAAGATAGACTTCCTCCCCTTATCTTTCTTAGGATACTCTTCATAGAACAGCCTACGATCATCCTCATAGCGACTTGCAAGCTTAATGACATCCATCAAGGTCTGACATCTGAAGCCAATGACTCTAGATCTCAACACAGGATTAAGTCCCTCTACAAATTTCATGGCTCTGTTGTTCTTGGAAACCACAACCTGAGAAAACTGCTCCAGTCGAAAGAAGGACAACTCATACTCAGCCACAATCAAGCTTCCCTGCTTTAGGTTCCAAAATTCTTTGTCAAGCTTGTCCCTCTCATGCTCAAGAAAGAACCTCTCAGAACTTCTCCCAAGAGTTCATCAGCAGGTCCACATTTGGAAACTTGGCACGACGCGTAGCCCTCCACCACTGATCCACGACACCCTTGAGTTGAAATGCTACGATCCGCACCCACTTCTCAGTTGGACACTCGATCCCCTCTAGGATCTTATCTACCTCTTGGAAACAAGCCTCACACTCCTCTAGTGTACCAGTCTATCTAGAGTCGGCACTCCTAGCTGGCGGAACTGCTTAATCCAAGGGTCTCCTTTCGCCTCATCCTTGCTACTACGGCCGAAGGACTGGGTGAAGTCTCGTATCATCTCGCCAAACTCTCGTCGCATGCCCCTCCAAGCACTGCCCTCTCCCACCTCAGAATCAGACACTAGGGCCTTGCCATGGCTACGACCTCAACGAGACATCTTGCTGCCAGCACAACCAATAAAACAACGACCAAAATCAGGTGCAAGACTCTCCACTACACAGTCTTATAGAGCCACTAGACCGGACATCACCAAGTCGGTGTACTAGGTGTAACCTTAGCTCTGATATCATTTTGTAACGCCCCGAACCCAGGTATGCTACCTAAATTATAGTATCACAAGCAATTACAAAATTACAACAAAACTCTAATATCTGTAATTAAACTAAGGCTCACCTCAAGGAACAATGTGTGGCTAGTAGCTTCTACACGGGCACGAGACTAGACTGCACCACCAACTGCACCTAAAAAGCAAACAAAGCATGAGTGAGTGACATCTAAGTCACCTAGTACGCGCCCCACATAGAAAATCATGGCAAAATGACCGAAAACACGAACCTAGATTATTACAAACGTGGTTTTCAAAATTCATTTTAAAACATCATTTCCTTTTCTTTTTCTTTTTAAAACATTTGGAAATCTGTATCCAAAACCATACTCTTTCTCAAAACTCACATTTCCTTTTTCAATTCAAGCATCTGTAGCCCTTTTATGCATTTCGAGGAAATCCATATTTTCAACCAGAGCCAACCTAAAACACAAGGCCTCACAAGGCTCAGAGCAAAACCACAAACATTGGTTGGTAATAGGTTAAAACAAAATCCTTATTTGTCGCTAGAATTTGAAGACAACACATGAGTCCAATTCTAGCTACAACCACATATTTTACTCTCACTTTTCTTATTAATGTTACCTTGATTAAGGGTAACTAGGTACACAAGCAGTAGGTAAGTATGCCATTTCCCCTACCTCCCTATACTACCGTGATGAAGTTCCCCATGCGGGAGGACACCACATTGGCCAATCGACCTTAATTTCTTTTCATATGCACCGGGATACATCTTTTCTAATGTCCCATCGGTGACCAGAACACTTGGTTCAGATACCAGGGTCAGCCTACACCGTCTCAAACTCGATAACCACGGTCGTATCTGACAAATGATATCTTAACAATTTACTGATACAAACTCCTTATGGTCCCATACTGGCAACCACGGTCGTATCTGACAATTGGTTTCTTTGGAGTATCATTCTCCTACCACATTGCCGACACCGACCCCTCATGGTTCCACAACACATTATTATTTCATTTTCAAAACTCTTAGGTTTTTCTTTTAAAATCATTACACATTCTCTTTTCCTTACAGGAGATCATTCCCAAGCAATCATGACCCCTCAACTGGGTCCCAGGTTCAAAATCATGAAAACCTTGAAATTCGTATTCATCATGGGGTCTCGTGCTCCAAAAACCACATTAAATCAAACATTAAAGAATTTCTACTCATCCTTGGGGCCTCCGGTCCAAAACGACATTCAATTTCATTTACCGAATTCTATATTCCTCCATGTCATCCACATGGGGAAAACTTCATTAATACATGTTTATTAACCATTTATTTCCATTTATTACCATTTTTCCTAATCATTGATTCATATGGGCCAGGGGTCTGGTTCGGCAAACCGAATCAATTTGGTATACCGAACTAGGTATCGACACCCAGAACGGTCGACCTAATGTGGGATTCGGTTGTCCGAAAATCCCTGTTTCAGTCGACCGAAACACCTTCGGTCAACCGAAATTTCCTAAAACGAAAGACTGAATATTTTTGGTCTACAGATTCTGGGTCTCTGGTCGAATACTGACAGGAAAACGGCATACCGAATCAAATTTGGCATACCAAACTTCCCATTTTCAGTAGACTCCCTTGAGCCCTCACCCATGTGTTCGCTGGAAATGGGACCTTCGACGGATCTATCAAACACACATCAAAAATTATACATTAAACACGGGGTGTAGACCTCCAAGTCTACTTCAAAACCCTCCAATCCATTCTCAATTCCATTCATCATGCATCAAAATATAAATTCTCAAAGGCAACATGCTCAGAGATTAACATTGAAACGCATAGGACATTCTCATGCATAACTTGATGAAAACTCTTCCAAATCTCAAGATCTCTACATATCCATGTAACACATTCAATTTCCTACCCAATCCACATTTTTCCCCATTTTCGCATGCATTTAGGTATTTTTAATCCCTTGCCCTAAAACCGTAACAAAGGAAGAGGAAGTGAGACGCGTACCTGATCGAACTCCGGCGAGCTCCAGTGGCCTCCCCACGTCTCCCCGGTCTCTGACGCAACCCTAGTGACCCACGATGGCAGTGCACCCGATCCAAGCCTCTTGAGCTCCGCTCCTCTGGTTACGCGCACCACTTCTTCTATCTCTCTCTCCCCGCATCCCACCAGCCATCGATACCATCACCCTCGCGTCGAAGGGGACGGGACGGCATGGGATGAGCTGTGGAGGCACGAGTGGTGGAGGGAGGAAAGAAAGAAAGAAGAAGAAAACAAGGGCTCATGAGGGGAAGAGAGGGAAAGAAAAGAAAGAGGAGGGAAAAGATAGGTGCGCAAACCGAGACGACTGTGCATCCTCAGACTCGACACTTCATTGATTCCACAACACAAAGAGGTGCACAGAAAGCCAGCAAAAAATCACTCACACAAAGAACAACAGATCATCCATTAATAAACCATTCATACAATATTACAATTAATTACATCGTTTACAATTAAAAATGAATAATCAGGCCCAAGTGTCACATCCTACCCCCTTAAAGGAATTTCGTCCTTGAAATTCAGTCCTAATAAAACAAATAGGGGTACGGTCTTTGGATGTCCACCTCATAGCTCTGGAGGCAGATCTAGTCTGTATGCTACTTCACCAACCCTCTTGGTATTCTGGTACGATCCGATGTATCTAGGGCTCAGCTTGCCTCTCTTTTCGAACAGCATCACTCCTTTGGTTGGTGGCACATTCAGGAATACGAAGTCTCCTACCTCGAATTCTAGAGGTCTCTATCTCCTATCTGCATAACTCTTTTGCCGAATCTAGGTAGACAACAGTCTTTTCCTAATTAGGTCCACCTTACCCTCGTACTACTATACGATCTCGAGCCCAATCAACTGTTTCTCACCCACCTCACTCCAGCAAGTGGGTGTCCTACAGGGTCTGCCATACAGTGCCTCATATGGTGCCATTCCAATACTGGTATGGTAACTGTTATTATATGCAAACTCAATCAGAGGTAAATAATTCTCCTAACTACCATCAAAGTCCAAGGTGTTGGCCCTCAGCATGTCCTCTAGTGTCTAAATGGTCCTCTTGATCTGGCAACCCATCTAGGGGTGAAAGGCAGTACTAAAACTCAGTACTGTACCAAAAGCCTCCTATAAAACTCCCTAAAACCTCAATGTGAATCTCGTATCTCTGTATACTGGGACACTATGCAGTCTCACAATCTCTGAAACATACAACTCTGTCAGTTTTGCCAATGGAAAATTCACCCTCATTAGCAAAAAATGTGTCGATTTTGGAAGGCGATCCACAATCACCCAAACTATATCATTCTTCCTTCGGGTCTCTGGCAAACCCGTCACAAAATCCATCTATACATTTTCCCATTTTCACATTAGGACGTTCAGAGGCTGCAAGGTCCCTCCAGGCGAGGCCCGTACACTGTCGGACCATTATCGCATCTGCCTTGATACCATGTCGCCAAGTTGGGGGCCTTTTCCTTTCAAACTCTACAAATCTTGACTCACAATTGATGGTTTTCATGATTTGATTCTGAACTGTCTGAATAGCTTTTCTACCAATGCCAATCCAATTGATGGCTTTGCCTACAAATTAAAATCCTTAAAAAATACAATTAAAGGATGGATTCCTAGTAAGAGGTTGAAGAGATGCTCTAGATTAAAGCAGGTGGAATCTCAAATTCTTGAGATTGACAAGCAAGCTGAAGTCATGCAGTTGCCCACTAGCCTATGGACTAAGAACCAAAACCTAAGGAATGAGCATTTTACACTTTTACTTGAACCGAAAATTTATTGAAAGTAGAGATCGAGAATTCAATGGTTAAGGGAGGGTGACCTTAATACAACTTTCTTCCATAAGATTGCTAATGGTAGAAGAAGAATAAATTGTATTTCAACACTTAACATTGATGGCATCCATGTTGATTCACCTAGGGTGATTAACAATGCATTTGAGAAACACTTCTATAGTATTTTTAATAAAAGGAGTGGATTCCGTGGGAATCATTTCTGGGATCGATTGTTCCCTATTAAAACTAGGACCCCAGCTCTCTAGAAGTCAGATTCTCTGAAAGTGAAATTAGTACCAGTGTCTTTGATCTTGCTGGAGATAAATCTCTGAGTCCAGATGATTTTCCAATATGTTTCTTTCATCAATTTTGGGAGACAATGAAGGTAGATTTGCTGAGGGTCTTTGAATATTTTTTTGAATCAACAGATTTAAACTCTCTGAAAGGAATTAACCAAACATTTATAACTCTTAAACCCAAGAAGATAAGGCTCAGTTGGTGCAGGACTTCCGACCTATTAGCTTATTAAATGGCACTTTCAAGAATATTACCAAATCTTTAGCAAGAAGATTCTACCCAATCTTGAATACCATCATTGACAATAGCCAATGTGCTTTCTTGCCTGGTAGGTGCATTAATGATTGCTTCCTTGTGGCTTAGGAAACTATCCATTTTATGCACCAATTGAATACGCCTAGTTTAGCCTTTAAGTTATATTTTGAGAAGGCTTTTGATAATGTGAATTGGGACTTCTTAATCAACTCTCTCAAAGGTCTTGGATGTGGGGTAAAATGGTTGAATTGGATCAAAATGTGTCTATCATCAGTCAAATATTCAATTCTGATAAATGGTTCTCCGAAGGGATTTCTCAGTGCCTCCAATGGGTTGAGGCAAGGTGATCTTCTATCACCACTGTTATTTCTAGTTGCGACACACATTCTAAACAGAATGCTTGTATTAGGTTCCCAAAATAACTCAATCTCTGGGATTCAATTCCCAAGGGGCGGACCTAATGTTATTAACATCCAATATGCAGATGACATAATCTTATTCCTCTCACCCTCAAAAAGTTGTATAATTAATGTTAAAAGGATCTTGGCTTGCTTTTAAGCTTGTTCAGGTCTAAAAATTAACTTCAATAAGTCCTCTATTGCTAGGGGTGGGGTTCATCCTGATATTATGAGTAGATATTGTAAGATTCTACAGTGTAAACAGGAAGCCCATCTCGTTAAATACTTAGGGTTCCCATTGCATTATTGTAGAGCTTCTTATAAAGTATATTGGATAAGTTGACTTTTAAGCTGACATCCTGGAAGGCTAATTTACTTATCTATTAGGGGAAGGCTGACATTATTAAACTTTGTTTTACTAGCCATCCCCTCGTACTTTCTGTCTGTTCTCCACCTCCTAGTTAAGGTGGAATTGGAGGTTGATCGCCTACGACGTAGATTCCTCTAGAATTCAACAATCTCTGGAAGGAAGTGCTATCATATTGCTAAATGGCAGAACATTTGATGTTCAAAAAAAACAAGGTGGTTGGGATATTATCAACATTCAGAATTTCAGTACAGTCCTAAAATGTAAGCTTCTCTAGCAGCTTCTTCATGGTAATTGTAAATTCAAATGGTCTAAGTTAATAAAAGCTCGATATTTTGGCCATAACCAAGTAAGTGCCTTACTGAATGCGACCTCCAACTGTGGTTCTCCCCTTTGGTTGGAACTTAGGCAATGCATTCCAATTATAAATGTTTTTACTAAATACTCTATCAATAATGGGGACAATACAATTTTTTGGGACAAGTAGTTGGTTAATGACTCTCTTAAGAATATTTAGCCAAACCTATATGCAATCCCTACCACTAAAAAAGGTTCAGTCAAAAAAAGTCTTGAATAAATTCAATTATGACTTCGTTGGGCTTTTTAAGCTCCCAATGGACCATACTCCCAATCGTGATCTTCTTCAATCTCAACTGGACTCTTTAATAGATATTATTGGTAACATTAGCCTTAATAATGAGGATGATTTATTAACTTGGTTGCCTACTGTGGATAAGTCTTTTTCTATAAAGACTTGTTACAATAGTTTGAATGATAGTGGACTTAAAACTTCGTTTCTAAAAAATATCTGAAATTGTAGGATTCCATTGAAGATTAAAATTTTTCTCTGACTGGTTATCAAGGATAAAATTCTCTCTAGAATTAATCTTGAAAAACGTGGGTGGGTTGAACCTCTTTCATGTCCTACATGTAGTTATTTAGTGGAAAATACTTCGCATTTCTTTTCTAAAATGCCCTTTTGCTATGAATGTATGGAAGTTTTACACTAATAATTCTTCTTGTATTATGAATGCTAGCATAGTAGACATTTTCTTATTGTTTGCGCATGCAAAGTATTTTACAAATAAGAAGGGTTGAAATTTACTTGTTCCAACCGTCGTTATGGTTAAAGAAGAATAACAGAATCTTTAAAAATAAATTTAAAACTCTTTCAATAATTTTGTCTAATATTATTGCACTTGTCAAAACTTGATCAGATATTCTAAGTGCAGGAAATGAAAGTGATGAATTATCCCAAGCAATTGAGCAAATCCAATAGAATTGGAATCCAAGCCAGACCCAACTTGCAACCCAAACTATTACCTCATCCATTAGACTTCCAGCTCAATCACTTACTTTGCCAGTCAGTAACCAAACTATTGCCTCATCCATTAGACTTCCAGCTCAATCACTTACTTTGCCAGTCAATAACCAAACCCCTGATAATGCCTCGACATCCTATGATCCTCTGCACACAAGGTCCAGCAATGAAACTTAATCTCAAGACTGATAATTATGTTGAGACTCTATTTTGAACTTAAATTGTTTTGATTGAGCCTATAATTTTTTTGTCATTTGCTCTACTAATAGACATGTCATTTTGGATATCTTTACTTTCACTGGCACTCATAACCAGGTGTTTTATCAATATATTTAACTTCAACCATTTACAAAATTTTTTTTCTAATTTCATTTTCCCCTTCAAATAGACCTATCAAAAATCAAAGTTTAGTGAAGATGGCCTAAATATTGTTAAATTATAGTACAAAGAGTCCCTCTTAAAGTAAAAAAGCTTCACATAACGATACCCTCACTTGTCAAAATTGAAGATCCGTTTAACTAAACTAGAACCAAGAATTGAATTAAAGATTACTAACTTGATAAGAAATTTGCGGATGGATTCACCATGTAAATAAGATGCGTCACTAGAACTGACATCAATGCCCCATGGCATCGAGAATTACAAGGAATTTCAGTTAAGAAGAGCATGTTTCTTTGTTGAATATTGATATTAATGCTAACATGTTTCAATGGTCACATCACTTTTTCATCGGTGCTTGCAACTTACTGTTTTTCCAGGAATAAATTCAATAGCTAAGTGAATTATCCCGTATTCGTGAGACAAGAAAAAACTGAAAAGAAAACAAAACCCACTTATTATTGTTACAACATACATTTCACGTCAACAAAGCTTAAGAGAATGACAGATGAACACCATGACTACAACAGTAGAGATATCTCGATCATATCTTCATTAGTCCACAGCGTAACCATGAAGACAAAACATATCACATTGGTGAAATCGCATCATTCAGGTTTGGAGAAAGTGTACTTGGTTGAGAAAAGCACCTGGAGATCTTTGTTGTTCTATCTTCATGGGAGTACTATTTGAATCCAAAGAAGGGAACTGATTATAGAAGGATCACCATAAAATAGGTACCCCAAACTTTAAGCGAAGAAAATGCAAGAGCAGAACCATAATGAGCCAGCAGAGCGTGAAACTGCAGTTTGGTAGAGAGATTTCAGAAAACATCTGCTTGCATATCTGGCGTTCCAGCACCAGTGAGCTTAGCTTCCTTCTCAGTTTGGGACAAAAAAATGGGAGGTGCATCCATTTTAGGAGGACTCTGGCAATCAACAAAAGATGATACATGAAGAGAATATTGCACCTTAAAAATGATGCACCTCAAAAAATGTTTGAAATAGTTTAGCTATTTAGTTTTTCACAAAAAAAAAAAAAAACCCATAGCAGCTTAATTGAATTCAGTTTAAAAAAGTTCCAAAAGGTAACAGGACGATATCATAGTAGATATCATAGTTTATCCTCTATTGTTTGCTAAATTCAAGATTTGCAGTAATAGCATAATAGAAGAATCTATGTATATTTGAAAAAGAGGGGAAAACTTAGATAAGTGGAATTCATAAAATTACCGAGTTAAGAAAATCAATGTCAATGTAAAGGATCTAAATTTACAAATAACTTTATCGTCAATGTAAACTCATAAGGCTACGACCATACCATGCATCTTACAAGAGCCCAGTTGATGCCACAGAAAAATTGATGTCGTTTTATTTCACTAGCTCCCTCAGATGAGCCTAATCGATTTCTTGGATCCCTATGTAACAAGTGGTGCATTAACTGCCTTGCTGGAAGACTTACCTGCATGATCCAAACAACTGTGTTGACTTGACATTTAAATTTTTTAAGATGAAAAATGTGAACTGATTTTCATTTGCTCTATAAAGGATTTTCTTTGATGGTCTTACAGAAATGTTTCCAGGAAATTTGAGATCTTTGTGAAGGATATTGGCAAATGTCCTTTGCCTCGTCTTTCCTCTGAATGGCGAATGCCCATAGAGCATCTCAAACAGAAGAATGCCTAGTATAGAATCAATTAAACAGGTTACACAAAACAGCAGTCAATCAAAAAAACGGTAGGTAAATTATCAACAACAAAGACATTATTAGCATCCTGCTAGATATGTTAATATTTTTGTATTTTTTTGTAACATCCGTAAATTTATTATGTAATTACTTACAATTTTAATGAATTTATTCCTAGATAGATGTAACTGTTTTAAAGCACGTTTGTGTGATTTTATGGCTTCAAGCTTAGACCTCTTGGGCCGACATCATTTTGTGTATTCCTGTACTTATCCTCACGTAGGTGGCACTGTGCTTGTGGGTCCGTACATGGATCCGTGTGAGACCCACATTTGAGGGTCGGTTGATGCGACCGGTGGTTGACTTATACTTGGAGCCAATGAGTGTGGCCGGTGTGCTCGTGCAGGGTACCGGTAGTCGGAACATATAGGTGCATACACGTCCAACTACTACATGCGCATGACTTTATAAGCCCGCACGTGCCGCGCTCCTCTCTCGCTCACCGTCTGTCCTCTTCTTCTTCCTTCTCCTCTTCTCCAGGCGCACACCACCTTCTCCACCCCACCTCTCCTTCCCACCTCCTCACCTCTCTCCTTCCCCCCCTCTACTCTCCTTCTTCTCCACCCATCTTCCCTTGTTTTTCCCCTCCTCAGTTCATGCACCGGTGAGAGGCTAAGAGTGAGAGTGTAAAGCGAAGGTCCCCGTGTGACTTAGCATCGGTGTGGCCGAAGCTCCAGAGGTCGTGGAAGCTCCAGGAAGTAGGTGGGTGGCTGGTGACCGGAGTTGGGTCGTCGGAGGTCATTTTTCAAGTACACACCTCCACTCTTGTATTCAAAAGTATGAAAATAGTAGAAAACGAAAGGAATGCATGAAATCTAAGTAAATTTACGTTCCTAGAATTTATTGTGAATTTATGATAATTTATGGTAGTATTTATGAGCATTTATAGCATTGGTTGGTTTTAGGTCATTTTTGATCCTTGTGGCTTCTCAAATTTGTTTCCCTTTACATGGTGAATAGATTTTAGTTTTATTTTTGTAGAATTGAAATAGACTCGAGGATTTACAATATATGTTTTAGTTGGATTTTGTGGTGCTTATT
Source organism: Posidonia australis (assembly GCA_024699735.1). Lineage (NCBI taxonomy): Eukaryota > Viridiplantae > Streptophyta > Magnoliopsida > Alismatales > Posidoniaceae > Posidonia > Posidonia australis. Next base: position 20,788 of record JAMKQA010016203.1, read on the forward strand.
TTAGAGGTCCGCCCCTTGAGCCCATTTTAGACGATCTTGCAGGTGGATGTCCTAAACCGTTTTCTGATTTCACAGAAAACATCATACTAAATTTTTTCGGTATACCGTTTTTTTGTCAGATTGGATCCTCTGATCGAAATTCTGTCGATCGAATCTCCTCAGTCTACCATTTTTGACTATAAGTTTTGATCATTGTGTCCCAGTTCGGTCGATCAGACTTATTCAGCCTACCGAACCAAGAACTTTCGGTCAATCGGTCTGATTTTCGAACCACCGATTTGAGTGCCTGCACCTATTTCAGTCGATCGATCCTGGTTGGTCTTTCGATCCAGGAGATTTCGGTATTCCGAGCCCTTTTCGGTATGCCGAATCAGGACACAGTTGTTTAATAAAATGTGATTTTCGTGGATTTCCCTAGATTGGTTTGTTTTACCCATTTAAGATGGGATCGTGGACCATCAGTGGTGGTCTCGTGAGACACTTGATATGCCGTTTTGTCGAAGTTTTGAAAGAGTTTCCAAAGATATAAAATGGTTTTGAAAATGATTTTCATAAGAGATGATTTGGTCCGTTTTGAAAATTGATTTTCCTGATTTTCTATGTGCGGGCCAAGACACCGTAAAATCATGTCGTTGAGACCAGAGAATGTGACGACATTCTCGAGTGGTCGGACGCGACTCCTTGGTTGAGGTAGGGGGTGGAGATACCTGAGGCGGAGAGTCGTCGAGTCTTGGAGGTATAAGACTCCCTGATTGTCGTCTCGAAACTAGGATTGTAGTCCGTGGGTTAGGGTGTCTTGTGGCATAACAGGGAGATATTATATTCCTACTGTCGCTGTGAAGACTGAGGTACGGATGTTATCGAGTGTGAAGGTATAGTACTTCCTCCGAAACATCAAGTGGAAGATGCCATGAGGAGGCATACCCTGTGGTGGCCAGTGTGGGTAGAACACGTCTCCCGTAACTAGTAGCGTCTTGAGTGACAGGACTGCATTCTCAGGAGGGATTGACTTTGTGAGGATTCTCTAGGTGGGCGAATCACGTGACGACGTGACTCCTGCATAGGATGGCACATCGCGGCAGTTAGATCTGTTAAATGGATCGTGTTTTGTACCTATCGTGTCGTATATAAACGTATATACTATACATATATGTTAAAACCCAAACACAACCCATTTTATTATGGTGTACCTAATACTAAACCCAAACACGAATTGTCTGTTAACGTGTATACACGACATGACCCGTTAAGTACACGTTTAAGTGAATCATGTCGTTTTGACACGATAACGATCCGATTGACACGAATACACGTTTATTAACGGTTATACATTTAATACAAGATTACACGTTTAGTATACGTTTAACATTTACATGTTTTGTACATGTAGAAAAATCAAAGACAAAACAATAAATCATGAAACCAATCATTCAAAAATATTTCACAAGTTTCATTGTTCCATATGTTAATATCATAAGTCTACAAAATATCATAAGTCTACAACATATCATAAACATCCACTGTTCAAAATAATGAAAGTTATAATCTATATACATGATTAGATAACGTGTACTTATCAGGTTTTTTACCTTAGACACGAAAACCACCCGTTTAATAATCGTATCTACCAGATAGACACGATAAGTACACGAGACATGATAGGGATAAACCCAAATACGATTATATCGTGTCGTGTTATCGTATCGTATCAGAAATTGACAGGTCCAGTGGTAATGCAGTACACCTTGGGGATTACTTGAGGCCAAAGTTGATTGCCTGACGTCAATCTTCCCAACTCACTATGTGGTTTTGATCATTGAAGGCCTCGTTTGTGATTTTGGACTGGTAGAGTCTTGTTTGCTGTTTTAGCCAGTGTAGTCCACGTTTGTTATGGTTTTCGACTTATTAGGTCTGATTGGTCAGTTTTAGTAGTTTTGGAGAAAATGATTTGTGAAATGATTTTCAAGGAAAAATTAATATAGATTTGTTTTCCACTATTTTCGAATGTTGTGTGCTGGATGACTTTATCGCTCACATTTTCTTCGTAATTTTGAGTTGTATATGCAGACATGATATGGATTTTAACATAGTGTACATAGTTCAGAGTCTCGTAGCTGTACACACAACTTCCTGGTAGTTGATAATTCTGTTTAGCTTTTTAATTTCCTGTAATTTAATTTATTTTAAATTATTATGGAAATTTGAAGCATTACATTTTTCTAATGCCAACCCTAACTGCCAGTAAAAAAACAAGTGCCCAGATAGAATCTCGAAGCAACACAAAACAAAAAAAAAACAAAAACAAAAAAACAGTAGATGAAAAAACCGAAGGAAGAATGATCAACAACAAAGACATCCTTCTAAGGATTCTAGAATTTGGTTAGATATGTTAACAATTTTTTGGGATTTTGTATCTTCCATATCAACTGACAAACAAACAAACATTTGGAACCATATCTAATATCTGCTATTTAGAACTTCATTTTTGTTAAAGACTCTCACAAGACATGAGAAACCCTTGGATGTAATTTTCCACAAAGAAAGGTAAGCATAGTTGCATAGCTCACCCACCATAAATAAAATAATGCAGCCATACGATCGACAAAGACAAGCATAGAGTACAAAGATGGAACATCTATCTTTGCTAAAAGATAATGTGGAAGCTTCAAGGGTGAAGCCAAAAATTTTGAATATTCCTTCCAAAGCTCCTCTTCAATCATGAATCTCAATGCCTAGTTAAACACGTGCGCACATGCAAAATAACCAAATATTTCCAAAGCGAAGTTTTATATAGTGTACACTACATACCCAAAATATTAAAAGAATATGAGCTAATGGTTTACGATGCAGAACCACAGAATTATAATGTCTACAATCAAAGTAACAGAAATCAAATAACCAATCACCAGATTTTTTTCCCCTGGCTTTACAACTCTAATTGCATAAACATTCACGATGCTTGTGAGAGATATTGTTATAAGGATCCTATTAGTTATGTGATAAATGGATATCCATGTAATTAATAGGAGCTCTATATGTGTAACACAATCTCATTAATGAGTGTAATCTTATTATTCTACCTTAATTTCACATGGTACCAAAGCAAGGTTGAAAAACCCTAGCCACCACCCGCCCACCCACCACCACTGCTAGAATACTATAGTACTGCCGGAGTTATTGTAGCAATCCGCCTAAGTTACTGTAGCACCATTGGAGTTACTGTGGTGCCACTGGAGTTATTATAGCATCATCAGAGTTACAGTAGCACCCGATGACCTCTTCTCTTCTCTCCTCTTCAGCCCACCAAGTGTCAATCTTGTTCTAAGGCTACCAGTGGTCTTATGCAGCCTTACCGAAGTACCTATGCCACATTCTAGGCTACTACTACTGCTAATGATGTGTTAAAGGCCTTAGGATCGTGTGTGTGCCCTAGGTGTGCCTAGACACGTGCTGTACAGTGTTTTACAGATCTGTTGTTGCCATTTTCTGTGCCGATCAAACCAATTTGTCGCTGATTTGCACTATTTGTTGAAGATGTGGCATCCTCCTTGACGTCCCATGAATTGTTTGTAAAGAATCTCACCAATGCATTAGTGAAATTGAATGGAAAAAACTCTCTTATAGTCTCAAGCCTTTGAGACTTTCATTGGCGCTCACTACAAGATCCGGCTTCTTACACAACTCTCACATGTCAAGGATGTCGTATATGAAGACTGATTTGCAGCTGACTGTGTCGTCATTACCTAACACGTGAACAGTATGAAAGAAAATGTGTCTCAAAGTGTCATAATGGTCAAACTGATCAAGAAGATTTGGGACACAGTGAATAGTACATATCGACAAAAGAAAAATGTTTCTAAGATCTATGAGATATACGAGTAGATATTCACACTTCGACATGAAGATCGCCTAGTTCAGGACCTATATGCCTCACTTCGTATCCTTTTGGATGAGTTGGAAGTTTATCAACCTTTTTATGGTTGATATTGCTAAGAAAAGGGAGTACCGTAAAAAGCTCGTTGTTGCCATCTTCCTGACTACACTTGATCCTGACACATTTTTGCTCAGATTCATAGTCACAATATTCCATCACTTTCCTCAATATTCTCACGTATTCTGCAGATCTCTACTGCTACATCTGCTCCAATATCAAATCAGTCTGTCATGACTAATACTACTTGTGGTCGTGGTCGTTCTACAAGAGGAGGATGTAAGGGCCATTAATGTGACCATTGTAAATGAAACAATCACACGTCAAATAAGTGTTGGGATAAGTTTGAACGATCTTAATAGGCTTAGCATGTTTTCAGACTCAAACACAACACTCTCCTCACACTTTGACCATATCTATTATGAGAAGTTCCTACATATGCAAATCACCTAGTCCTCTACTACTCCTGTACACACCCTGACATCAAGTACAAACGCCTTATTAACTTCTAAGGACAGTTCCGAAGTTATAGACTCTAATCCGTCTTCTCGCATGTTCGGTAATCGTGACCTTTTTACTTTTTCTCAATTATCTATTGCCATTACTAATGGTCATCACTAAGAGGAGTGTTTGGAAAAAGAATTGTTGAAGTCTCTTCCCAACTCATTCTTGAAAAAGTTCTCTATGTTTCTGATTTCCTTATCAATTTGTTATCAACTAGTGCTATCACTAAAACACTTTACTATTGTGCAACCTTCTTTCTTTTCTATTGTACTTTTCAAGATCTATGGACGAAGAAGAGGATTGGTTCGGACTATAAGCATGAACGTGGTGTTTGTTAGTATGGTTATCAGTGTCTAGTTTAGACTTATAGGTTAATAGATATCCATTTATGCTAAGGTATCCAATACTCCTATAAATATATGTAATCCTTGTTAATTTATCAACAACACAATATCATTATTCACCATCACATGGTACCAAAGCCTAAGGAAAAATCCTAGGTAGTCGTCAGCCACACCACCCCGGCCACCGGCCTCCTTCACCTCCCCTCCTCTTCCACCACAGCTCCACCTCCATTGGCATCTCCACAGTCATCGATAGCCCCAACAAGGCCTTCCGGGCCCACCAGAACCACCAGCCAAGTCTTCCAGGCCTGTTGAAACCACCGACCAGACACTCCAGGCCCACTGCAACCACCAGCCAGGGCACTAGGCCTGTCGAAACCCCTGACCAAGCCCTCCAGTCCCGTCAGAAGGCCTATCCAGGTCTTTCAGGTCCATCGGCAACTCCTTTGAAGCCTTCCTCATAATGTTCTAGGCCTTCTACAAGTTCAACCTCTCCGTTTGTGTGTGGATACGTGATATCTACACGTATTTGTGCCTCCAGACTGTGTGTTTGTGTTACCGAACGATGTTTGTGTAGTTTTTGGAATACGTGTACGATAGATAGGTCACTATTCCCTGTCACTTGTGACCAATCAAGTCAATTTTTGAACCAATATCCATAGTGTCTCGTGAAGCATTGATGAAGAATCTTAGTAGCATCGATGAAGAATCTTAGTAGCATCTTAGAGAAACTCAACGGGAAGAATTACCTTCTATGGGCACAAAGTTTTAAGAATTTCATCATCGCTTATAGGAAAATCAGGCATCTCACTCAACCCCCTCTTAATTCAAAAGATTCTACATACGAGGACTAGTATGTAGATGATGCAGCGATTGTCTCTTAGTAAGTCTCAAGCATGGAGCCATGGAACCAAGCATCGCTTGTGGGGTCATGATGTTGCGCCTCGTAAAGAAGATATGGGATACACTGAAGATCACATATTGTACGAGAAGAATATCTCCAAGATATTCAAGGTATATGAGCAGATTTTCTCTTTCCAACAGGACAACAGATCTATACAGGAGCATTTCACAACTCTTCGTAATTTGTTAGATGAACATGAAATAAATCAATCCTTGACAGCAGATATCACGAAGATGAAACAGTATCGGGAGGAGTTAACAGTGGCAACATATCTCTCGAGTCTCAATCCAAAGTTGTCTTCTCAGATCCATGGACAAATTCTAGGTGTTAAGGCTCTTCCAGATCTTCAAAATACCATCTCCAGAGTCCTTAAGATTTATACAGCGATACCAACTCTCATTACAAATCAATTTGCTATAGCTGCATCCTCTTCAACTGATCGTGAAACTACAAGACAAGGGGGTCGAGGTGGCTCCTATTGTCAACAATGTAAGCATTTGGGACATCGCTTTGAGAAGTCCTGAGAGAAGTTTAGCAATGGGCGAATACCTCTACCACTGAGTCATCTTCTGAGTCATCTTCTGCAACAACTAATACTATTTCACCTATGGATCTAACTATCACCATATCTCAAGCTGATTACACGCAGTTCCTACAACTTCTGGCCATTGATTCCTATACCACCGTAACTCATACTTCCCATTTAGGTACGGGTAGCGCTATGATTGCTTCTAAGAATAATTCCTAGATCATAGACTCTGGAGCTTCCTCCCACATGTTAGGTATATATAACCTTTTCACCTGTTTGTCTAGCCTTTGCAATATCTCCTCTATAATGATTGTCGATGGCCGTTCATGTTTTGTTTTTGAAGAAGGGGCTGTTTAAGTCTCTTCTCAGATCAAACTGAATAATGTTCATTACGTACATGACTTCCGAATCAATTTGTTATCTATTAGTGCCTTTACCACATAATTAATGTGCTCTGTCAATTTTTTCCTTTTTATTACACTTTTCAGGATTTGTAGATGAGGAAAAGGATTTATTTAGGCCATCTGTGGGGAGATGACATGTACTTGCTAGTTCAAGACAAGAATCCGCATGGACTGATTACATTATCATCTTGATCATCCATCGCATCAAAAACTCCAACAAACCCTTCCATCGATATCAATGTCACCTTTTGATTGTGAGTCTTGCCAACTAGATAAATAACATTTTGTTACTTTCAGACGTTTACAATTAGTGTCAAGTCAAAGTTTATTTGATTTGATTCATTGTAATGTTTGGAATCTAAATCATGTTCAATCAGTGTCGGGTCATATATATTACATTATTTTTATTGAAAACTACTCTCGTACATTAAGGGTGTATCTGTTAAAAGATCGACTTCATGTTGTATCTGTAGTTCAACAATTTCTTACAGAAATAAAAAATCAATTCTCTGTTACTTCAAAATGTTAACGTACCGACAATATACTTGAATTTATTCAGAAAGATTTTTAGTCTCTTTGTGGAGACTTAGGCATAATACATCAGACTACATGTCTACATACTTCGCCACAAAATGGTATGGTAAAAAGAAAACATCGACGTATCCTAAATGTTACTTACACTATTATGTTGCAAATGAAGGTACCAAAATACTTGTGATCTGATTCTATCCTCATTGCATCTTTTCTAATAAATAAGATGCCATCCACATCCTTAGGTAGTGAGTGACTCTAAGTTATTCTCCTTACCACCACGGGTCTTTAAATGTGTCACATTTGTCCAAGATCTTTCTCTTGGTCTTAATAAATTGCCTCTTAGGTCCATTAAGTGTATTTTTGTTAGATACTCACACACACAAAAGGAGTATCGTTATTTCCATTCTCCAACTAGGAGATAGTATGTGTTGGCTGATATTACCTTCTTTGAATCTCAAGTCTATTTTGAATCTAGTGAGAATCAATCAAAGTGTGTTCCGTTGCCTACTCCTATATCTATAGATGGCCACTCCGATATTGCAAACAATCAAGAACATTGTCCATTGCAGGTCTATCATCGCCGTCAGTAGCCACCTCTGCTTCCTTCGGCTAAACAATCCTCAACCATGGCTGCAGATCAAAACACCCCAGAATCCACTACATCTAAGCTTAATCTATCTATTACACAGCGAAAGAGTAAAAGATCTTCCATTGTCCATCCTATTTTCAATTTTGTGTCCTATGATAATCTTTACCCCACCTTTCGTAGTTTTGCCTTGTCTTTTCCCTCTGAATTTATACCCAGGAACTGTCAAGAAGCTATTCAAATACCACATTAAAAAGCTACTATGGATGAGAAAATAAAAGCATTGAAATCACGTAGTACATGGGAACTTATGACCTATCCAATAAGAGCAAACATAGTCACTTGCAGATGGGTGTGCACTATGAAGTACAAAACAGATGGCTTAATGGAATACTACAAGACTTGTTTAGCGACTCGTGACTTCTCACAAACATATAGGGTTGATTATACTGAGACTTGTTCAACTGTGGCTCGTCTCAATTCTATTCAAGGATTGTTGTCTGTGGCAATTAACCAGTCATGGGAGCTATTTTAGATAAACATCAAAAATATTTTTCTTTATGGCAATTTGACAGAGTAAGTCCTTATGGAGCAATCTCTAGAGTATGTAGCTCAGAAGAAGAATAGAGTGTACATACTCAAGAAGGCTAGTTACAGACTTAAAATAAGTCCACAAGCATGGTTCGAGAAGTTCAGTAGAGTAGTAACAGATGGTGGTTTTCATAGATGTGTTATGGACCATTTTGTCTTCTACTGGAAGATAAATGATGGTTGTGTGGTTCTTGTGGTTTATATTGATGATATTTTATTGACAGAGAATGATACTACAGCCATATCTGACACCAAAGAATACTTAAGGAAACATTACATCACTAAGAATATAGATAGGCCTAAGTATTTTCTAGGCGTTAAGTTTACAAATTCCAAGGAAAGGATGTTATTCTCACAAAAAAAATATACACTCGACTTATTACAAGAGACTGGTCTCTTATGTTGTAAACCTGAGAGCACGCCCACAAAGTCTAGTCTACCTTTCTAGGACAGTTCCTCAAAACTTCTAGAAAATCATAGACAGTACAGACGTCTGATTAGAAAACTAATTTATTTCACAGTCATGAGGCCAAATATAACATATGCAATCAGCCTTTTCAATCAGTTTATACATGAACCCAGAATAATTCATTGGCAGAGAGTACTTTAAGTGTTCACCTATGTCAAGAATGCTCCAGAAAAATGCCAAATTTACAGGAAACATGGACATTTGCAGATTGAAACTTATTATGATTCAGGCTATGTAGGTGATAGGAAGGCTACCTCTGAGTTTTGCATATACGTTGAGGGCAACCTGGTTATATGACGTAGAAAAAAACAAAACGTAGTATTTAAGTCTAGTGCTGATGCAGAGTATCGCTCTATGACTCAGACTAGTTGTGAAATGATATGTCTTAGATCCCTTCTAAGCGAGCTCGGTTTCATCATTCAAACTCCTATGGTCATGTATTGTAATAACCAAGCCGCGATTTTCATAACAATCTTACTTTCTATGAACAAACTAAAAACATTGAGGTTGACTGTCACTTTGTTCGTAACATGGTGATGAAGAAAGTAATCGCTACACCTATACACAATCTTCGAAGCAACTTGCAGATATATTCACCAAAGACTTGAGCAATGAAGTGTTTGAGACTCTTTTAATCAAGCTGGGCAAGATTAATATAAATGCTTTAACTTGAGAGGGAGTATTAATGTTGTTATCAAAGTTTAGTTTAGACTTGTAGGTTAATAGATATCTAATTTATGTTAAGGTATCCAATACTCCTCCATATATATGTAATCCATGTTAATTTATCGATAACACAATCTCATCACAATGTTTACGTGTTAGTTTATGATGAGATACATTGAAGATTGGTGCCTCTAACTTCTACATCAGAGTCTTCTCTTTTGTGACACTAGCGTCTTAGTCACCTATCTCACTACGAACTCCAACAGGCATTACCATGGATCTTCATTGAGTCCTCTAATTGTGAGTCAAGTCAGTTAGGTAAGCATCATAATACTATCTTTAGACGTCTGTGACTTATTAACAATCAAAGTTTGTTTGAGATAGTTCATTGTGAAATTTAAAGTCCTACTTGCATTACATCTGTATCTAGTCATAGGTATTACACTGTTTTCGTCGATAACTATTCTCGTACTTCTTAGGTCTACGTACTCAAGAATACAATCCATGTGGTTGATGTCATAAGAAAGTTTTTACTAAAATAATAAATCTATTTTTCTAATATTTCAAATATTTTTTGCAATGATAATACTCGAGTTTGTTCAACAAATGTTCAAAATTATTATGCTTCTCTACGTGTTTTATATCAAACTTGTTGTCCTCGTATATCTTAATAAAATGATGTAGTTGAGCAAAACACAGACATCTTTTTAATATTACTTGCACCATTATGTTGCACATGAAGGTTCCAAAATATTTGTGATTTGATGCTGTACTTATTGCTTCCTACCTTGTAAATATAATGCCTTCTGCTCTACTTAGTTGAGAAGTTTCCCTTAAGAGACTCTACCATGATATCGAATTGTTTCATTTGTCTCCTAAAGTGTTTGATTGTGTTGTTTTGTTTAAAACATGTCTCTCAGTCTTGACAAGTTGTCTTCTTAGTCCTTTAAGTGTATCTTTATAAGGTACTCTAAGACTTAAAATAGGTATAGGTGTTATCATCCTCATACTCAACAACACTTCGTTTCGACGAATGTTATGTTTTTTGAGTCTCAATCCTGCTTTGATACCATCGATCAGTCTACTGAGAGTATCCCACCATCGATCAGTCTATCACAATTAATGGTAGACAAATGGTTGTAGAGCACGCCTCACCTTGCCCTTTGTAGATATATCGTTGTCGTCAAAGGCAACATCAACCACCTCCTGTTGAATCATCTTCTACGTCTGTGGATCTATCATCCTCTAACCTTAATATTCCCATTACTCTTCATAAAGATAAACGGTCTACCACTACTCATCTCATATCTCATTTTGTTTCCTATGATCAACTTCTTCCTTCTTTTCGAAATTTTGTCATGTCTATTTTTTCAGAGTCGGCTCCTAAGAACTATAGGGAAGCTCTTTTGATTCCACATTGAAAGAAGACTATGAATGAAGAAATACAGGAGTTGATAGCACGTGGTACATGGGATTTAGTCTCTTGCCGTAATGAAACCAACATAGTCTTTTGAGTGAAGAAACATACACCAAGAAGTATTTTGGAGATCTCGTCTGATGTAGTGTCTAGCCAAATCTGACAATTTCTTATGGACATCCAGAATCCATCTGATCACGATCCAATGCCCTTGTAAGTTGATCTGACGACACAATATCTACCACACGATTTTTTGACTGCAATCAACCAGCCAGAATCTTCCTCAATGTTACCCGGTTCTGACAAGATAGCCATGGAGTGCAATAGAGTTTCCAATCATTAGATTACCATCCTCTTGATATTTGTCTAAGATGAGCCCTTTCAAATGAAGTTAGACATCAAAAGAATTATCATACTCATGGACCCACACTTTTCCTTAAAATAATCTTGCCCAACTGTAAACTAGTTTAGCCTCAAAAGACTTCACTTGATCTCTATAGATACAGAATATCCCCGTTCTTCTGGATGGTGAAGAGATAGATAATTTGGGAAGAAAATGAATTAATTCTATTGAACAAGTGAGATTAAATATTTATGGAGAGATTAGATATCCTCACAGTAAATGAATATCTAATAACCCATTTAGACTTAGAGGAGCAATAACACATACTACAATTAACTCTAACACTCCCCCTCAAACTGGAGCATACATATCAACCATACCCAACTTATCACACAAAGACTCAAACAACCCTGTACTAAGGTCATTTGTGAATATATCTGCTAACTGCTTTGAATATTGTGTGTAAGGAGTAACGATGACTCCTCTCATGATCAAGTCCCTCATAAAATGACAATCAACCTCAATATGATTTGTTCTTTCATAAAAGATAAGGTTGTTTGCAATAAAGATAGTAGTTTGATTATCACATCTCATGGACATAAGCACCTCAACATTAAACCCAAGCTACTTTAACAATGACTTCACCTACATCATCTCACTTGCTGTCCGAGCCATGGATCTGTATTCTGCTTCTGCATTGGACCACAACACTAAGTTTTGCTTTTTGCTACACCAAGTAACCAGATTGCCTCCCACATAAATGTAGAAACAGATGTGGGTTTTCTATCTCCTATGTCACCTACATATCCTGAGTCTGAGTATGCCACAATTCGGGTGTGGCTATTCTTCCTACAAACTAAACCTTTCCCTGAAGCTCCTTTCACATAAGATAGAACATAAAGAACTCATGTCCAGTGTACTCTTCTATGATCATACATGAATTGACTCAGAAGACTGACTGCATATGAAATATCAGGTCAGGTCAAAGTCAGAGAAATGAGCTTCCCAATTAATCTTCTGTATTGACCAAAATCCTCTAACAACTTCGAACTACTATCCCAAAAGGCTAGTGTGTGCTCAATAGGAATGTTCTCTGGTTTGCATCTCAAAAAACATGTCTCCTGTAAGAGATCCAACACATACTTCCTCTGTGATAGTGTTATCTTACCATGTCCATAGGCAAATTCAATCCCAAGAAAATAGCAAGGCTTATCCCATATCTTTTGTCACAAAGTGACTATGAAGATGCCTTTTTATCTCTACAATGCTCTACACATCACTACCTGTAACCAATATGTCATCCACATACACAGCTAAGATAACACATCCACTACCTGTACACCTGTATAATACTGAATAAGTCCACTGCACACCTCTGAAAACCACCAACAAGCACCACCAGACTAAACTTCTCAAACCATGCTCTAGGACTTTGTTTCAAACTATAGAATGTCTTTTTAAATCTGCACACACAATCCTTCTCCTAAGCAACGTATCCTGGAAATTGCTCCATCAAAACAGAATCAATCAAATCTCCAAATAAACAGGCATTTTCGACATCCAATTGGCATAGTTCCTACGAATGATTAAGAACAAGAGAGAGAACTCTAATGGAGTTGAAACGAGCAACCAGAGAGAAAGTCTCCTCATAATCAATCCCATAAGTCCGAGTGAAACCTTTAATCACCAGTCTGACTTTGTATCTGTCAATGCTACCATTTGCTATGTACTTGATAATATAGACCCATTTGCAAGTGACCACAGTAGCCCCAACAGTGCAGGCCATTAACTCCCATGTACCACGACTAGTGTGTGCAGCTATCTCCTCATCCATAACAGTCTTCCAATGAGGAATGGAAAGCGCCTCCTGATAAGTCCTGAGGATAGACTAAGAAACAAAGGACAAAGTAAAGCTACGAAAATGAGGATGAAGAGTATCATAGGAGACAGAGTGAAAAATAGGATGGACAGTACAAGACTGGGTACCTTTCAGAAGGACAATGGACAGGTCTGAGGAATTGATGGACGGATTTACATCTACAGAAGAGGATGGTCCGGTGGTGGGAAGCATTGGAGTACGCTGCCATCACTGATACACCTGTAAGGGACGAGTAACCACTGGTGGCAAAGGTGATTCTTCCTGAATGTTTGTATCCTGCAATTCAACGGAAGGAAAGAAACAGACACACTGGATGGTGGAGAGACGTTGTAATACGACTTTGACTCGAAAAAAAGTGACATCAGCAGATACATAATATCGTCTAGTTGGGAGATTGTAACATCTGTGCCTGGATTTTTCTCCATTAATTTTAAACCATGGAATTTCTTGTGATTATTTGTGTATGATTTATTAATGGTAAATCCAGTTGTGTGTTGGTTGTGGTTGCTTCTCTGTGTTCTGTGCCTTGGTTTCTCCCCTGTTGTGTGTTTTCTGTGGCCAATGGGTCAGTCCTGCTGTGGGACCCACTTGGTCTTGAGCTTTGACTCAGTCAAGAGCCATTTTTCCTGCGGTGCGGGGCATTTCTTTTTGGCCCTTTCTCTTCCGCCTGTGAGCCCTTTCTCCTTCCACGCCCATGAGCCCTTTTCTCTTCCGCCCGTGAGCTAGCAGGGAAGGGGCTGCCGATCCGTCCCCTCCGTAGCTGGGGAAGAGCCGGCGGGATTTCTGGGAGGCAGCCTTGTGAAGGGCTTTATAAGGAGGTGCTCGGCCGGGGGAGAGGCAAGGGGAGCGTGCGGGAGGCAGTGTGGGTTCGCGCGGCTGAGAAGGAGCAGGGGAACGTGCGGGAGGCTCCATGCGGGTGCTGCGGGTTCGCGCGGTTGAGGAGGCTCCGTGCGGGTGCTGCGGGTTCGCGCGGCTGAGGAGGCTCCGTGCGGGCAGTGTGGGTTCGCGCGGCTGAGGAGGCAGTGCGTGCGGGTGCTGCTGCGGCTCCGCGCGTAGGGAGCTGGCCAGGTACGCGTCCCGCCCCTTCTCTCTGTCTCTGTTCTCTATTCCAGCACATGCTAAGTAGGGTAAATGTGTGGAAGCATGGAAAATGCATGAAAAATTATGAGAAAAATATGGAAATGATGTGAATAAGTAGAATAACATGTTTATGTTGTTAATGTGATGATTTATGGGCTTTTTGTGTGAATTTCATGGGATTTGTGGAAGCATGCTACAGTAGATATATTTTGAGCTCCATGACTTCAAGATTTTCTCTAGAACAGCATGCTTAATGGATTTGTGATTTATTTGAGGGGTTTTGAAGTAGACTTGGAGGTCTACACCCCATGTTTAATTGGTGATTTTAGTAGCTGTTTTGGTGGGTCCGATCCTTACTCCCACTTGGGGAGAAAAGGGTGATGGAGGCTTGGGTCGTTTTCTGCAGATGCAGAAAACGGTATGTCGTTTCTGGACCCAGAATGATAATGAGAAATGCTTGGTAAAATGCTTATAAAAATGAACATTACATGTAGAATGATACATGATAAATGAAATGGAATG
>JAMKQA010016204.1:0-10812 GCA_024699735.1 Posidonia australis
GTTCCTTGGAACGAACCGTAGATTGGAAAAACAGAATACCAAAAGACACCAGGATTTGTTCCTCGGAACGAACCATGGATAGGAAAAATCAAAATATCCAAAGACACCAGGATTCGTTCCTCGGACCTTACCGTGGATAGGGAGAACAAAATATCCAAAGACACCAGGATTCGTTCCTCAAACCTTACCGTGGATAGGGAAAAAAAAATATCCCTATCCACGGAACGAATCCTGCTGTCATTGGATATTGAGATTTTTCCTATCCACGGTTCGTTCCGAGGAACGAGTCCAGGTGTCTTTGGATATTTTGTTCTCCCTATCCACGTTAAGGTCCGAGGAACGAATCCTGGTGTCTATGGATATTCTGATTTTTCTTATCCTCGGTTCGTTCCGAGGAAGGAATCCTGGTGTCATTGGATATTCTGATTTTTCCTATCCATGGTTCATTCCGAGGTATGAATCCAGGTTCTTTGGATATTCTGAATTTTCCTATCCATGGTTCATTCCGAGGAACGAAACCTAGTGTCATTGGATATTTTGATTTTCCTGTCCACGGTTCGTTCCGATGGAATGAATCCTCGTGTCTTTTGATATTCCAATTTTTCATATCCACGGTTCGTTCCGAGGAACGAATCTAGGTGACTTTTGACATTCTATTCTTCCTATGCACGGTTCGTTTCGAGGAACGAATCTTGGTGTCTTTGGATATTTTGATTTTTCCTATCCATGGTTTGTTCCGAGGAACAAATCCTGGTGTCATTTGGTAATTTGTTTTTCCAATCTACGGTTCGTTCCAAGGAACGAATCCTGGTGTCTTTGGATATTTTGATTTTTCCTATCCATGGTTCGTTCCGAGGATCGAATCCTGATGTCTTTGGATATTCTGATTTTTCCTATCCACGGTTCGTTCTGAGGAACGAATCCTGGTGTCTTTGGATATTTTGATTTTTCCTACCCACGGTTCGTTCCGAGGAACAAATCCATGTGTCTTTTGATATTCCGATTTTTCCCATCCACGGTTCATTACGAGGAACGAATCCTGATGTCTTTGGATATTTTGATTTTTTCTATCCACGGTTCGTTCCGAGGAACGAATCCTGGTGCCTTTTGATATTCTATTTTTCCTCTCCATGGTTCGTTCCGTGGAACGAATCCCGGAGTCTTTGGATATTCTGATTTTTTCTATACACGGTTCGTTCCGAGGAACGAATCCTGGTGTCTTTTGGTATTTTTTTTTTCCTTTCCACGGTTCGTTCCAAGGAACGAATCCTGGTGTCTTTGGATATTTTGATTTTTCCCATCCATGGTTCGTTCCGAAGAACAAATCCTTGTGTCTTTTGATATTCCGATCTTTCCCATCCTCGGTTCATTACGAGGAACGAATCCAGGTGTCTATTGATATTCTGATTTTTCCTATCCACGTTTCGTTACGAGGAACGAATCCTGGTGTCTTTTGATATTCTGTTTTTCCTATCCATGGTTCGTTCCGAGGAACGAATCCTGGTGTCTTTTGATATTCTTATTTCTCCTATCCACGGTTCGTTACGGGGAACGAATCCTGGTGTCTATGGATATTCTGATTTTGCCTATCCGCGGTTCGTTCCGACGAACGAATCCTGGTGTCTTTCGAAATTCTTATTTTTCCTATCCACGGTTCGTTCTGAGGAACGAATCCTGAGTCATTGGATATTCGGAATTTTCCTATCCACAGTTCGTTCCGAGGAAAGACACTTGATGTCTTTGGATATTCTGATTTTTCTCATCCACGGTTCGTTCCATGGAACGAATCCAGGTGTCTTTTGATATTCTGATTTTTCCTATCCACGGTTCGTTCCGACGAACGAAATCAGGTGTCTTTGGATATTCTGATTTTTCCTTTCCACGGTTCGTTCCGAGGAATGAATCCAGGTGTCTTTTGATATTTTCTTTTTTCCTATCCACAGTTCGTTCCGACGAATGAAACCTGGTGTCTTTGGATATTCTGATTTCTCCTAACCACGGCTTGTTCCGTGGAACGAATCCTTGTGTCTTTGGATATTCTGATTTTTCCTATCCACGGTTCGTTCCGAGGAACGAATCCTGGTGTCTTTTGATATTCTGATTTTTCCTATCCACGGTTCTTTCCGAGGAACGAATCCAGGTGCCTTGGTATATTCTGATTTTTCCTATCCCCGTTTCATTCTGAGGAACGAATTCAGGTGTCGTTCGATATTCAGATTTTTCCTATCCTCGGTTCGTTCGGAGGAACGAATCCTGGTGACTTTTGATATTCTGTTTTTCCTATCCATGGTGCGTTCCGTAGAACGAACTCGGGTGTCTTTGGATATTCAGATTTTTCCTTTCCACGGTTCGTTCCGAGGAACGAATCCAGGTGTCGTTCGATATTTTGATTTTTCCTATCCACGGTTCGTTCCGAGGAACGAATCCTAGTGACTTTTGATATTCTGTTTTTCCTTTCCATGGTTTGTTCCGTAGAACGAATCCGGGTGTCTTCGGATATTCTGATTTTTCCTATCCACGGTTCATTCCGAGGAACGAATCCAGGTGTCGTTCGATATTCTGATTTTTCCTATCCATGGTTCGTTCCGAGGAACGAATCATGGTGACTTTTGATATTCTGTTTTTCCTATCCATGGTTTGTTCCGTAGAACGAATCCTGGTGTCATTGGATATTCTGATTTTTCCTATCCACGGTTCATTCCGTGGAAGGAATCCAGGTGTCGTTCGATATTCTGATTTTTCCTATCCACGATTCGTTCCGAGGAACGAATCCTGGTGACATTTGATATTCTGTTTTTCCTATGGTTGGTTTGTTCCGTAGAACGAATCCTGGTGTCATTGGATATTCCGATTTTTCCTATCCACAGTTCGTTCCGAGGAACAAATCCTTGTGTCTTTGGATATTCTGATTTTTCCTATCCACGGTTCGTTCCAACGAACGAATCTTGGTGTCTTTCGATATTCTTATTTTTCCTATCCACAGTTTGTTCTGAGGAACGAATCCAGAGTCATTGGATATTCTGAATTTTCCTATGCACAGTTCGTTCCGAGGAACGACACCTGGTGTCTTTGGATATTCTGATTTTTCCTATCCACGGTTCGTTCCGGGGAACGCATCCAGGTGTCTTTTGATATTCTGATTTTTCCTATCCACGGTTCGTTTCGATGAACAAAACCTGGTGTCTTTGGATATTCTGATTTTTCCTATCCACGGCTTGTTCCGAGGAACGAATCCTGGTGTCGTTGGATATTCTGATTTTTCCTATCCACGGTTCGTTCGGACGAACGAATCCTGGTGCCTTTGGATATTCTGATTTTTCCTATCCACGGTTCGTTCCGAGGAACGAATCCTGGTGCCTTTCGATATTCAGATATTTCCTATCCCCGTTTCATTCCGAGGAACGAATCCTGTTGACTTTTGATATTCTGTTTATCCTATCCATGGTTCGTTCTGTGGAACGAATCCGGGTGTCTTTGGATATTCTGATTTTTTCTATCCACTGTTCGTTCCGAGGAACGAATCCTGGTGTCTTTTGGAATTCTGTTTTTCCTTTCCACGGTTCGTTCCAAGGAACGAATCCTGGTGTCTTTGGATATTCTGATTTTTCCTATCCATGGTTCGTTCCGTGGAACGAATCCCGGTGTCTTTCGATATTATGATTTTTCCTATCCACGGTTCGTACCGAGGAATGAATCCTGGTGTCTTTGGATATTCTGATTTTTCCTAGCCACGGTTCGTTCCGAGGAACGAAGCCTAGTGTCTTTTGATATTCTGTTATTCCGTTCCACGGTTCGTTCCGAGGAACGAATCCTGCTGTCATTGGATATCCAAATTTTTCCTATCCACGGTTCGTTCAGAGGAACGGGTCCTGGTGTCTTTGGATATTTTGATTTTCCTATCCACGGTTAGGTCCGAGGAACGAATCCTGGTGTCTTTGGATATTCTGATTTTTCCAATCCTCAGTTCGTTCCGAGGAACGAATCCTGGTGTCATTGGATATTCTTATTTTTCCTATCCATTGTCCGTTCCGAGGAACGAATCCAGGTTCTTTTGATATTCTAAATTTTCCGATCCACGGTTCGTTACGAGGAATGAAACCTGGTGTATTTAGAAATTCAACTCTTCCGATCCACGGTTCGTTCCAAAGAACGAATCCTGGTGTCTGTGGATATTCTGATTTTCCAATCCACAGTTCATTCCAATGGAACGAATCCTGGTGTCTTTCGATATTCATTTCTTCCTATCCACAGTTCGTTCCGTGCAACGAATCCTGGTGGCTTTTGATATTCTGATTTTTCCTATCCACGGTTCGTTCCGATGGAACGAATCCTGGTGTCTTTGGATATTCTGATTTTTCCTATCCACGGTTCGGTCCGAGGAATGAATCTTGGTCCTTTGGAAAGAATCCTGGTCCATTGGATATAGTGAACTTTCCTAACCACGGTTCGTTCCATTGGATCGAATCCTGGTGTCATTGGATATTCTGATTTTCCTAGCACCGGTTCGTTCCGAGGAACGAAGCCTAGTGTCTTTTGATATTCTGTTATTCCGTTCCACGGTTCGTTCCGAGGAACGAATCCTGCTGTCATTAGATATCCAAATTTTTCCTATCCACGGTTCGTTCAGAGGAACGGGTCCTGGTGTCTTTGGATATTTTGATTTTCCTATCCACGGTTAGGTCCGAGGAACGAATCCTAGTGTCTTTGGATATTCTGATTTTTCCAATCCTCGGTTCGTTCCGAGGAACGAATCCTGGTGTGATTGGATATTCTTATTTTTCCTATCCATTGTTCGTTCCGAGGAACGAATCCAGGTTCTTTTGATATTCTGAATTTTCCGATCCACAGTTCGTTCCGAGGAATGAAACCTAGTGTATTTAGAAATTCTACTCTTCCGATCCACGGTTCGTTCCAAAGAACGAATCCTGGTGTCTGTGGATATTCTGATTTTCCAATCCACGGTTCATTCCAATGGAACGAATCCTGGTGTCTTTCGATATTCATTTCTTCCTATCCACAGTTCGTTCCGTGCAACGAATCGTGGTGGCTTTTGATATTCTGATTTTTCCTATCCACGGTTCGTTCCGATGGAACGAATCCTGGTGTCTTTGGATATTCCGATTTTTCCTATCCACGGTTCGGTCCGAGGAACGAATCTTGGTCCTTTGGAAAGAATCCTGGTCCTTTGGATATAGTGAATTTTCCTATCCACGGTTCGTTCCAATGGATCGAATCCTGGTGTCATTGGATATTCTGATTTTCCTGTCCACGGTTCGTTCCGAAGGAACGAATCCTGGTGTCTTTTGATATTCTGATTTTTCCTATCCATGGTTCGTTCCGTGGCACGAATCCAGCTGACTTTAGACATTCTATTCTTCCTAGCCATGGTTTGTTCCGAGGAACGAATCTTGGTGTCCTTTTGTATTCCATTTTTCCTATCCATGGTTCGTTGCAAGGAACGAATCCTAGTGTCTTTGGATATTCGATTTTTCCTATGCATGGTTTGTTCCGTGGAATGAATCCTGGTGTCTTTGGATATTCTAATTTTTCCAATCCACGGTTCGTTCCGAGGAACGAATCCTGGTGTCTTTCGATATTCCGATTTTTCCTATCCACAGTTCGTTCTGAGGGACGAATCCTTGTGTCTTTTGATTTTCTGATTTTTCCAATCCACGGTTCTTTCTGAGGAACGAATCCCGGTGTCTTTTGATATTTTGTTTTTTCCTATCCATGGTTCGTTCCGAGGAACGAATCTAGGTGTCTTTTGATATTCTGTTATTCCAATTCATGGTTCGTTCTTTGGAACGAATCCTGGTGTCTTTGGATATTCTGGTTTTTCCTATCCACGATTCGTTCCGAGGAACGAATCCCGGTGACTTTGGATATTCTGTTTTTCCAATCCACGGTTTGTTCCGAGGAACGAATCCTGGTGTCTTTGAATATTCTGATTTTTCCTATCCACGGTTCGTTCCATGGAACGAATCCTGGTTCCTTTGGATGTTCTGATTTTTCCTATCCACGGTTCATTCTGAGGAACGAATGCTGGTGCCTATGGATATTCTGAATTTTCCTATCCACGGTTCGTTCCAAGGAACGAGTCCTGGTGTCTTTTGATATTATGTTTTTCTGATCCACGGTTCATTTCGAGGAACGAATCCTGCTGTCATGGGATATTCTGATTTTTCCTATCCACGGTTCGTTCCGAGGAATGAATCCAGGTGTCTTTGGATATTTTGCTTTCCTATCCACGGTTAGGTCCGAGAAACGAATCCTGGTGTCTTTGGTTATTCTGATTTTTCCTTTCCATGGTTCGTTCAGAGGAACGAGTCCTGGTGTCTTTGGATATTCAGATTTTTCCAATCCACGGTTCGTTCCGAGGAAAGAATCCTGGTCCTTTGGATATAGTGAATTTTCCTACACACGGTTCGTTCCAATGGATCGAATCCTGGTGTCATTGGATATTCTGATTTTCCTGTCCACGGTTCGTTTCGAAGGAATGAATCCTGGTGTCTTTTGAAATTCTGATTTTTCCTATCCATGGTTCGTTCCGTGGCACGAATCCTGGTGACTTTAGACATTCAATTCTTCCGAGCCACGGTTCGTTCCGAGGAACGAATCTTGGTGTCCTTTGGTATTCTGTTTTTCCTATCCATGGTTCGTTGCAAGGAACGAATCCTAGTGTCATTGGATATTCCGATTTTTCCTATCCATGGTTTGTTCCGTGGAACGAATCCTGGTGTCTTTGGATATTTTGATTTTTCCTATCCATGGTTCGTTCCGAGGAACGAATCCTGATGTATTTGGATATTCTGATTTTTCCTATCCACGGTTCGTTCTGAGGAACGAATCCTGGTGTCTTTGGATATTTTGATTTTTCCTATCCGCGGTTCGTTTCGAGGAACAAATCCTTGTGTCTTTGGATATTCTGATTTTTCCTATCCACGGTTCGTTTCGACGAACGAATCTTGGTGTCTTTCGATATTCTTATTTTTCCTATCCACAGTTCGTTCTGAGGAACGAATCCTGAGTCATTGGATATTCTGAATTTTCCTATGCACAGTTCGTTCCGAGGAAAGACACCTGGTGTCTTTGGATATTCTGATTTTTCCTATCCACGGTTCATTCCGGGGAACGCATCCAGGTGTCTTTTGATATTCTGATTTTTCCTATCCACGGTTCGTTCCGACGAACGAAACCTGGTGTCTTTGGATATTCTGATTTTTCCTATCCACGGCTTGTTCTGAGGAACGAATCCTGGTGTCTTTGGATATTCTGATTTTTCCTATCCACGGTTCGTTCGGACGAACGAATCCTGGTGCCTTTTGATATTCTGATTTTTCCTATCCACGGTTCGTTATGAGGAACGAATCCTGGTGCCTTTCGATATTTAGATATTTCCTATCCCCGTTTCGTTCCAAGGAACGAATCCTGTTGACTTTTGATATTCTGTTTATCCTATCCATGGTTCGTTCTGTGGAACGAATCCTGGTGTCTCTGGATATTCTGATTTTTTCTATCCACGGTTCGTTCCGAGGAACGAATCCTGGTGTCTTTTGGAATTCTGTTTTTCCTTTCCACGGTTCGTTCCAAGGAACGAATCCTGGTGTCTTTGGATACTCTGATTTTTCCTATCCATGGTTCGTTCCGTGGAACGAATCCCGGTGTCTTTCGATATTTTGATTTTTCCTATCCACGGTTCGTACCGAGGAATGAATCCCGGTGTCTTTGGATATTCTTATTTTTCCTAGCCACAGTTCGTTCCGAGGAACGAAGCCTAGTGTCTTTTGATATTCTGTTATTCCGTTCCACGATTCGTTCTGAGGAACGAAGCCTAGTGTCTTTTGATATTCTGTTATTCCGTTCCACGGTTCGTTCCGAGGAACGAATCCTGCTGTCATTGGATATCCAAATTTTTCCAATCCACGGTTCGTTCTGAGGAACAGGTCCTGGTGTCTTTGGATATTTTGATTTTCCTATCCACGTTTAGGTCCGAGGAACGAATCCTGGTGTCTTTGGATATTCTGATTTTTCCAATCCTCGGTTCGTTCCGAGGAACGAATCCTGGTGTCATTGGATATTCTTATTTTTCCTATCCATTGTTCGTTCCGAGGAACGAATCCAGGTTCTTTTGATATTCTGAATTTTCCGATCCACGGTTCGTTCCGAGGAATGAAAGCTGGTGTATTTAGAAATTCTACTCTTCCGATCCACGGTTCGTTCCAAAGAACGAATGCTGGTGTCTGTGGATATTCTAATTTTCCAATCCACGGTTCCTTCCAATGGAACGAATCCTGGTGTCTTTCGATATTCATTTCTTCCTATCCACAGTTCGTTCCGTGCAACAAATCCTGGTGGCTTTTGATATTCTGATTTTTCCTATCCACGGTTCGTTCCGATGGAACGAATCCTGGTGTCTTTGGATATTCTGATTTTTCCTATCCACGGGGCGGTCCGAGGAACGAATCTTGGTCCATTGGAAAGAATCCTGGTCCTTTGGATATAGTGAATTTTCCTATCCACGGTTCGTTCCAATGGATCGAATCCTGGTGTCATTGGATATTCTGATTCTCCTGTCCACGGTTCGTTCCGAAGGAACGAATCCTGGTGTCTTTTGATATTCTGTTATTCCTTTCCACGGTTCGTTCCGAGGAACGAATCCTGCTATCATTGGATATCCAAATTTTTCCTATCCACGGTTCGTTCAGAGGAACGGGTCCTGGTGTCTTTGGATATTTTGATTTTCCTATCCACGGTTAGGTCCGAGGAACGAATCCTGGTGTCTTTGGATATTCTGATTTTTCCAATCCTCGGTTCGTTCCGAGGAACGAATCCTGGAGTGATTGTATATTCTTATTTTTCCTATCCATTGTTCGTTCCGAGGAACGAATCCAGGTTCTTTTGATATTCTGAATTTTCCGATCCACGGTTCGTTCTGAGGAATGAAACCTGGTGTATTTAGAAATTCCACACTTCCAATCCACGGTTCATTCCAAAGAACGAATCCTGGTGTCTGTTGATATTCTGATTTTCCAACCCACGGTTCATTCCAATGGAACGAATCCTGGTGTCTTTCGATATTCATTTCTTCCTATCCACAGTTCGTTCCGTGCAACGAATCGTGGTGGCTTTTGATATTCTGATTTTTCCTATCCACGGTTCGTTCCGATGGAACGAATCCTGGTGTCTTTGGATATTCCGATTTTTCCTATCCACTGTTCGGTCCGAGGAACGAATCTTGGTCCTTTGGAAAGAATCCTGGTCCTTTGGATATAGTGAATTTTCCTATCCACGGTTCGTTCCAATGGATCGAATCCTGGTGTCATTGGATATTCTGATTTTCCTGTCCACGATTCGTTCCGAAGGAACGAATCCTGGTGTCTTTTGATATTCTGATTTTTCCTATCCATGGTTCGTTCCGTGGCACGAATCCAACTGACTTTAGACATTCTATTCTTCCTAGCCATGGTTCGTTCCGAGGAACGAATCTTGGTGTCCTTTGGTATTCTGTTTTTCCTTTCCATGGTTCGTTGCAAGGAACGAATCCTAGTGTCTTTGGATATTCCGATTTTTCCTATGCATGGTTTGTTCCGTGGAACGAATCCTGGTGTCTTTGGATATTCTAATTTTTCCAATCCACGGTTCGTTCCGAGGAACGAATCCTGGTGTCTTTCGATATTCCGATTTTTCCTATCCACAGTTCGTTCTGAGGAACGAATCCTTGTGTCTTTTGATTTTCTGATTTTTCCAATCCACGGTTCATTCCGAGGAACGAATCCCAGTGTCTTTTGATATTTTTTTTTTCCTATCCACGGTTCGTTCCGAGGAACGAATCTAGCTGTCTTTTGATATTCTGTTATTCCAATTCATGGTTCGTTCTTTGGAACGAATCCTGGTGTCTTTGGATATTCTGGTTTTTCCTATCCACGATTCGTTCCGAGGAACGAATTCCGTTGACTTTGGATATTCTGTTTTTCCAATCCACGGTTTGTTCCGAGGAACGAATCCTGGTGTATTTGAATATTCTGATTTTTCCTATCCATGGTTCGTTCCATGGAACGAATCCTGGTTCCTTTGGATGTTCTGATTTTTCCTATCCACGGTTCGTTCCAAGGAACGAGTCCTGGTGTCTTTTGATATTATGTTTTTCCGATCCACGGTTCGTTTCGAGGAACGAATCCTGCTGTCATGGGATATTCAGATTTTTCCTATCCACGGTTCGTTCCGAGGAATGAATCCTGGTGTCTTTGGATATTTTGTTTTCCTATCCACGGTAAGGTCCGAGAAACGAATCCTGGTGTCTTTGGTTATTCTGATTTTTCCTTTCCATGGTTCGTTCAGAGGAACAAATCCTGGTGTCTTTGGATATTCAGATTTTTCCAATCCACGGTTCGTTCCGAGGAAAGAATCCTGGTCCTTTGGATATAGTGAATTTTCCTACACACGGTTCGTTCCAATGGATCGAATCCTGGTGTCATTGGATATTCTGATTTTCCTGTCCACGGTTCGTTTCGAAGGAATGAATCCTGGTGTCTTTTGAAATTCTGATTTTTCCTATCCATGGTTCGTTCCGTGGCACGAATCCTGGTGACTTTAGACATTCAATTCTTCCGAGCCACGGTTCGTTCCGAGGAACGAATCTTGGTCTCCTTTGGTATTCTGTTTTTCCTATCCATGGTTCGTTGCAAGGAACGAATCCTAGTGTCATTGGATATTCCGATTTTTCCTATCCATGGTTTGTTCCGTGGAACGAATCCTGGTGTCTTTGGATATTTTGATTTTTCCTATCCATGGTTCGTTCCGAGGAACGAATCC
>JAMKQA010016207.1:0-13873 GCA_024699735.1 Posidonia australis
ATTTCAGAATTACTTTTGCTACTTTTCGTAATTTAATATTAATTGCATACAATGGATATCAATAACTAAATTTAATCAAGCTTTTCTACTAATGCAACCAATAAACATACAAGAAGAGGATGAGAGAAATCGATATGCACAAAGGATTTATAGTGGTTCGGCAACTCCGTCTAGTCCACTCCTCAAGACCCTCTTGAGATTTTTCCCGTATAAAAATAAATTAAACGGACTTACTTGTTGGCTACACCACCAACTGCTACCTTGCTCTTCCCACTTCTCTATCCCCGAGAAGCTAGAGCCCTTTGCTTTGTTGCTTTTACAGAAGTCAGAATTTTCCCACTCACAGAGATCGATTACAATAATGATTACACAATGAAATCTCGTGAGGAGAATGGCAATGAAAACAATAGACAGTATTACAAGTATTTCTCAATGGTGTCATTATCAGGCCTTGTACGGGTCCTATTTAAAGCCGTAGGATTGCCTCGAGATGTGTCTAACGTCTATAAAACGGCCATAAACGGCTACTTCAATGGTATGCCGTTTTGGCTTCGGTATGCAAAAAATGATCTTCAATCTGCAATCCACGAGCAAAACGGTATGCCGAAAAATCCAACGGTCTGCCGTTTTCTCCTGAAACGGTATACCGTTTTATGACGGTATGCCGTTGTTTCGCATTGTTTTCATTTTCTCATCTACTCCGGAGTTCCGCTTCTTATGCCGTTTTTTACTAAAACGGTATGCCGCTTCATCTTCGGTATGCCGTTTTCAGTTCTTCTTTTGATCTTGCGGAGCACCGTTGTTCATACCGTTTTTCACTGAAACGGTATGCCGATTCTGTCTCCGGTATGCCATTTCTGGTACTTTAAATAAACACTTGTATACAATTTGGAATTATACAGAAAACACTTAAAATCTTTTTCATCCTTTAATATTTATGAAAATATGCACTTATAAGTTATCATCAAAATTAATGCAATATTTCTAACAAATGTTTCTTGAGGTGTTTTATGTAAATTTTGCAAGATCCTAGGAAAAACAGGAGGAGTAGAATAATTGTTCCAAAAAGGAAGATATTTGCTTGGAAAATTCCAAAGATATGTCAAGAGGTCAAATCTACGTTTTCCATGTCAAAAATATAGGTAAGAAGAATTGATCAACAGGAGACCAAGTCAGCAATCGCTCCGGAAGACCTGGGAGCCTCCTAAGCGCCCCGAGAGTCAGCAATCAGGAGTAGTGACACGGTCTTTTGTGCATGCTTGACTTTTGTGTATTCAAATGTAAAAATCTTATTGTTATATTCGGATTTGTCTCTAACGTGAGGAAGTCCTTGTAAATCTATAAAAGGACCCCTTGTGTAAAGGAATGGGAGAATCAAATCTTCTAGGTTTTAGATAGTTGTTTTTTTTCGTTTGTTGTAAAGGAGAGATTGTGGAAGACCATGAAGATCATTTGTAATTCCAGGTTCTATTTCAATAGAGTTATTTGTTTTTACAGTTTGTCTTCCACTTCTCCTTCCTCCTCTTTTATTTTTATGTTTTATGTAATCATGTGTGGTTAAGTTTTTAGATCTAAGATTAGATGAAGTTTATGTAATATTGATGTGTCTTATTTAATTACCACAAGTGCACGACGTACTATGTAGTACGTGGCAAATACGGGTCGAATTCTACGGAGAAAAGTATTCCAAAAACAAAGAATATTATTGATTATTGAGATGAAAATGGAGAGATGTTGATTAAGGACTAAATACTTAAGAAAAATTCAGAATAAATGAAGAGCTAGGATTTTTGAATCCATCATATAAATATAAATGCATGATTAAATTCACTATATATTTCTCGATTGATCTAAATAATTTGATTCAATGATTCTTATCTTAACAAGCATAATTTATATACAATGCACCATAGACTATTAAATCAAGGAATAAAAACACACAAATCAAATTAAATCAAATGATTTATGAAGAAACTGCGATTATACACATAGTTCT
Organism: Posidonia australis; assembly: GCA_024699735.1. Lineage (NCBI taxonomy): Eukaryota > Viridiplantae > Streptophyta > Magnoliopsida > Alismatales > Posidoniaceae > Posidonia > Posidonia australis. The sequence goes on from JAMKQA010016207.1 coordinate 1,997, forward strand.
CATTCTAATCTTCTTTAAGCATAGACTAAAAAAAAATCTCAATATTAATTTATCAAAGTTTATCGATGTTATAAGGTTATTATGCAATATACATTTGTCTAATTGGGGTGTACGTGGGGGTGCTAATAATTCAGTCATAGATCGCTGGCATGTTCTTGTGATTTTCAACAATGAGGCATGTAGATATCTCATTTTCGCATTTCCCAGAAATCATCTAGGATAGGAATCTTTGAGGCGTCCTAGATCATTTGGCTAAGGATCTATAACATATTTTCTAGATTTTCCATAATTTCTTTAAAAACATTTATGATTTTTACTTGTTTCAAGGTTGTTAGTTGTGGCAGAGCTAACACACTCGAATTAGTGGCAATTTTGAGTCCTACTTGAATATTTTTGGTATGAGTCATCAGCTGTGGCAGAGTGACACTCTCGCCTTACTCAAATTATTGGTAGATTTGAGTAATTTGATCTTAAAGAAAGATGTTTTTATGATTTCATGGGATTCCTGAAGTATTTCTGGACTTTTAAGAGATTTCTGAGGATTAAACTAAACGATAGGGGGATAAACAGTAAAAAACCAGGATGTTGCCTTTCTAGCAGACGACATAACTCGTCGTCACTTGAGCTGGCGACGAGATGCCTAGGTGCCATGTATACAAGCGATAGCATCCTGAGTTTCCCTCTCCACAATTTGTTATCCTAGGCTTTAATATGACATATGGGACATCTATAAATATTATCAGGATTTTTCCTATAATTATTAAAATTTCTATGATTTTCTAACATTTAAATATCTATACATATCATATAAATTAGTATAAATGCTAAATAATTTAAGAAAATTATTGAAATTTGAATGACTTGATAATTAAGATTACTTATCTTTATTTTGCCAAAAATGACATCTTTATGATAAGTTATCACATTTTTAATGTTATAACTATATTTAAATCAAGATAATGATAAGAAATAAAGATAATACCCAAAATATCTAGATGATTGCCAATCTAGGTTTAATCTAGTATATCATTGATTTTAACTAAATTTTCTCATAATTATTGGAGATCTAAAATTTTCAAATTTGATTTACTTAACTTTTTAAATTTAAATTGAATTTGAAATTTGTTTAAATCTTTCTATTACGTTGACGAGTTTAAATCATTAATTTGGTCGTTATTTACTAATAGATTTGTAAGAGGATATTTCGGAATCTTAATTTTTAAAATTATGTCACCACTTAATGTACTTAAAATGGGAGACAAGGAAAATCATGCAAAAATGATAAAAATAATGAAAAAATGCAAATATACATGATCCGTGCCAAAGGAAAGGTCACTGCACATCAGAAAGTTGGGAAAGGATTCCTGTTATACAGGGAGAAGATATTAGGTACCCCCATGCACCCGACAAGTCAGCCTTTCATGGTTTTACACTCACTTATATGACTATGTCGGCTTAATGCCTATTTCTATATGCCTAAGGGCAATATGTAATGCCATAAATGCGTGCTCTATGTCTAAATGGGATGTTTAATGTTATGCAAAAATAGGTTGTGGGACACGTCCTACTGCTCAACCACGCCACCCAAACTCTGAATCAGGTGTCAACACAAATAAATTGTGCCGATAGAGCGTCCGATTCGCAAGAGAATGGATAGTAAGCATCCTTGCTCTACACTGTGCAAAGCTAGCGTTAACAAGAGTGTATGACGTTAAAAATCGTGTAAAAGCAAGTATAATATAACAAGGAATAAAAACAAGGAAGGCAAGGATCAAAATTGTCTATGCAAATTGCATGCATGCAAACATGAAGAGGGCTATTGGATGAGCTGGCCTAGATGCCACGGAACACATTCTAGCAAAGAAAATGATTCAAGAACGCCTCTCTCATTCTCTCCATCTCATGGGTCCATTAGGATTCCATTTGGCTTCAAAAGTCATAGACCTCGATGGCCAACTCCAAGAGTCCCTTGGAACGCTTATGGTGCTTGATGATTGCAAAGGAGAACAAGAACATGCAGGGTAAAAACTGGGATGCATATATGGCTCTACCTTCCTTTCATTGTATTACATCGACATTCTTGTGTCCATCCGGACATGTAAAGGATTGGAAACACACGAACATTGTTGATAACACTATGGAAGATGGAGGAAAGGATGGAAAATGGAAAACCCATGGATATGGGTCATGGTTTTGTGCTCAGTGGCCTAAAAGCCTCACAAAAACCATGATCCTTTCATAAAAAACCACTAACTAATGCAAAAACTACAGGAATGCCAAACATATATCATGCCATATGTGTATCATATGATGAATGCAAGCCGAAACCGATGAAATCTAGTAAACAAAGGATGAACCGTCATTGATATACACCAACTAGTTCACAAAGAACATGAGCAAGCCAAGCATATATCAAGCCCAATTGAACATCACATGGTGAATGCAAACCAAACCAATGAAATCCCGCAAATAAATAATAATCCATCATTGAAACAAGCTAACTAGTGCAAAATAGAACATAGGTAGCCAAGCATATATCAAAACCAATCATGTACCATGTGATGAATAAGAACTAAAACTAACGAAAGATGTAACATTGATATAACTATGTAGAAATGGCAAGGAACTTACCAATTTGGAGCGTATTTGTTCTTCCTGTAGCTTGCTTGAAGTGGCACTTCTCCAGGTTGACTTCCAGGACGTAAGGAGGTGCTTTGGTGGGCTGGAAATGAAGCCTTCCTTCCCTCCTTCAGGTCACCCTCAAGTGAAGAAAAGGGAAAGCTTGTTGATGGAATGTATGGGTGTGGAAATGCTTGCCAATGCTTGACGAGGCTTGGGGATGGAAGGGATGCTTGAGGGGTAGTGATGTGGTTTACAGGAGAGGAGGGTTGAGGTTGCTAGTGTTGAAGGAGGAGATGGGTTGTGAGGTGTTGTGGTGTTGCTGATTGGTTGCTTGCTGTTGGTTGGTTGTCTTGACGTGAGAGGAGAGAGGTGGAGGGCTGCTGGTTGGAAAGGAGAAGGAGAGAAGGGCTGTTGTGGCTGGCCAAGAGAGGTGAGGAATGGAGGAGGAAGGCTGTTGGACGGCTGCGAGAGGAGAGAATTAAAGGGGAGAAGGGCTGCTGCTATGTTGGGTTGCTGTGGGTGGTGTGTAAGGAGAGGAATGGAGGAGGAAGGCTGTTGGAGGGCCAAGAGAGAGGTGCTAGTGGGTGTTGAGTTGTTTGGGTTTTGGTTCAAGCTTCTCTTTTGGTGTGGAATGATGGAGAAGGAGGACGTGAGGTGTTGTTAATTGGGTTGTTATGTTGGGCTGCTTGTTGGTTTTTTGTTGGTGGAAGAGGCTATGAGAGGAGAAGAATAGAAGGGTTGATGTAGTGTTGTGTAATGGGTTGTGCTAATTGGGAGCTGGATGTGAGGTGAAGGCTGTTGGAAGATGGGTGTGCAAGGTGCAAGGGCTGTGAGGTGGAGGTGGTGTTGGTTTCTTACGTTGGGTTGTATGATGGGTGTCGCGTGTGTGAGAGAGGGAGAGAGGGGTTATGATTGTTGGGCGTGTGTGAGGCTATGAGAGGGGGCTGAGTGGTGGCTGGTCCGTGTGTGAAGGAGTGTGAGAGAGAAAGAGAGAGAGCTGGAGGTAGGGAGGTTGCCGTGTGTGAGTGAGTGTGAGAGAGGGAGGGAGAGAGGCTGTAGGTTGGGTTGCTCGTGGGTTTGGAGAGGTGGAGGACAATGGGAGAGTTGTGTTGGCTGCTACGTGGGGAAGAGGAGAGATGGGGTGATGGATGCTATGAGAGGAGAGGAAGAGGTCATGAGGTGGAGGTAGTGGAGAGTTACATGAAGAGGGGAAGATGAAGGGATGGGGAGATGGTAGGATGGAGATTGCTGTGGTCGTGTGTGAGTGAGGGGGCTGTTACGTGAGTGAGTGGGAGAGAGAGAGAGAGAGGGAGGTGAAAATGTGGAGAAGAAGGAAGCTACGTGGGTGAAGAAATGAGAGGGTGATAGAGGTTGCTGTGATCATGTGAGATGGATGCTAAGAGTGATCCTATGTAATGTTGGAATGACCACTTTAAGATGGTGGAAATGAAAAGCCAAGGAGTCCAAATGCCTTGGAAACCAAGGGCCTCCACTTCTCCCAAGTGGATGCATGCATGTGTAGTTGCAAGGCTAAGAGTGATCCTAAGTAATGCTGGAATGACCACTTTAAGACAGTGGAAATGAAAAGCCTTGGAAACCAAGGGCCTCCACTTCTCCCAAGTGGATGCATGCATGTGTAGTTGCAAGGCTAAGAGGCTACGTGAAAAAATGCATGCAATGGCTATGTAAAATGCATGCAATTGCTCGGTGTAGAAATACATAATTTAGCTACGTGAAATGCATGCATGCAAAGGCTTGGTGAATGATATGCATGTCTGTAATGGTTACATGAATAATATGCATGCAATAGTTATGTGAATTTAATTGGCAAGAATGGAGTGAAGGTGATTTTGGACTGGACGGTGATGTGATGGTCTGGTCTAGGATTTAGGTAGGTTTTGGCATTGAGGTAAGTTTTAGTACTGGAAATGCCACGTCCAAAGCAAGTCCGTCTCAAAGAATTCGACTGCAAGCTACTTCAAAATCAAGGTGTCTATAATAAGTATCAGAACAATGGTGTTACAAACTTTGTCTAAATGAGAAAATAAAGACCCAAGGCTGTTCTGGAATCCCTATAACTTGCATAAACAATCACAAACAAGCCACCTTGCAGACAAGGCACTCAAATCATGGTCTGCCTAACGTTGCCGAGGGGGTGCCATTGGGACTCATTGCCGATTCAATAGGCGATGGACAGCAACACCGAATAGACAAGAGGCTAATGTGCCTATTTGTTCTGACAGTCAAGGTCTGCCCTAGACAAGCTGCACAGTCAAGCAAGTCTAAATAATTAGAAAAGTTTTCATCCAAAGCCTAGATTTTATGTGTTAAAATTGTTAATTAATGGGTTAATTAACCTACATTCTCTCAACTTGTTGGATTCCTATAGCAAGGGATAAGGCTTTTCCTTCAAGGTTTTAAGGTTACACGATAGGATTTGTCTTCTTCGGTACCACCCTTAGACTTTTGGGAGGTCTACAAAGGGAGCCTAGGCTATAAATTTGTCTCTATATAAAGAGGTCCATAACTCAGAATTTTGTCCATAGAGTCAGTCCTGATAAACCACAAAGCAATAAATAAACATCAAACAATAAAATATCAAGTATCTACTAGGGTATATTACTAACTTAGGGAGAGAGATGGAGTCTAAAATATGCCCCTAGGACACCTTAAGTTCTCGACCTAGTGTTCACAACCAAACACAGAGCATGGGAGAGCAACTTGCGCTAGCTCGGTTCACTCGGCTTGGTTGTTCAAACTTGATAGAAATCCTTAAGGAACTTTAACTTTACTATAAAACAAATAGTTTCCACCCTATTGGTGTATCACGCCCCAAATTTTCCACATAATTTAAAATAAATTAAATTACAGGAAAATTAAAGCTAAATAGTAAATATTTAACTACCAGGAACTTGTGTGTGCGGCTAGCAGAGTCCAGACTATATGCACTACGCTAAACCGATCGCATGTCTGCACTTGTAAACCAAAACCACAAGGAAAACGCATGAGTAACAAAAGTCACCTAGTACGCACTCCAAGGAAAACCACGAAAAAAAAACTATAATCCATTTTCCTTTTAAATTCATTTCGCAAATCATTTCTCAAAACCTCGTAAACCAGGCCCACACCGGCCAAAACCACAAACCAGGGCTCTACTAGCCCAAAGCCACAAGCAAAGGCTCTCAATGGCCAAAACCACACACAGTGAGTCGGGAAGCCCGGTGCCAGGCAACCAAACTCTGGCCACACGCAGTCTACCGAGGAGCGACCACGGCGTTCTGCACAGCCACGATGTGCAGTGTGCCACCCTGTGCAGGAGTCAACGACCGTCCCGCGATTCTCCCACTTGAATAACCCTCACAAAGCCAACCCCTCCTTGGGAGGACTGTCCTGTTTCTCAGGACGCTACCAACTACGGGGCACGTGTCCCACCCGCACTGGCTACCACAGGGTACGCCTCCTATACACATGGTGCTCAGGAGGGAGTGTCATACCTCCACACCCGACGATACCCGAGCCTCAATACTCACAGGGATAGTAGGAGTATCATACCTCCCCGTCATACCACAAGATACCTCAACCCGCGGACCACAACCCTAGTCTTGAGACAACAGTCAAGGAGTCTCACACCTCTAGGACCCGACGCCCCTCAGCCTCAGGTATCTCGGCCCTCGACCTCAACCAGGGAGTCGCGCCCGACCACCCGAGAATGTCATCACATTCCCTGGTCCCGATGACATGGTCCCACACTGTTTCGGCTCGCACACAAAAAACTAGGAAAACATTTTCCAAAACAGGCCAACTATTTCCTTGAAATCCATTTTCCAAACCATTTTCATATCTTTTGAAAATTCTTCCAAAACCTCAGCAAAGTGACGCGTCAGGTGTCCCAAAGGACCACCGTTAACGACCCACAATCCCATCTCATAGGGACAAAACACAGCAATCCAGAAAGCCCTTAGAAAACACAATTTATCAACATATTTGGGCCTAGAATCGGCATGTCGAAAATAGGTTCGGTATGCCGAAAACACCTGCTTCGGTAAGGAAATCTGGATCAGTCGACCAAATCAGGTCAATGGTCAACACTCAGGCCAAATTTGGTATGCCAAAACTGGTTCGGTCGACCGAAATCTCCTGATTCGGGCGACCGTCCAAAATCAGATGACCTAATCTCGACTAGAGGACCTAAACTGATAGAAAACGGTATGCCGAACGGAATTGATATACCGAAATCCACTGGTTCGGTATGCCGTTTCCATTTCGGTATGCCAAATTCTGCGAAACCAGAAAACAACCCAAACCCTAACGTCCGAAATTGTCCCAACTGGGACCTCTGATCGGACCCGCTAAACAAATACCAAAAATCTTGCATAAAATATAAGATGTAGACCCTCAAGTCTACTCCAAAACCCAATAAACAAAACCAAAATCCATTCACCATGCATCAAGATATAAAATCACAAAGTCAGAAGGGTCAAAAAAACCCAAACGCACCAACCATCATAAATGCCAATAAATTCACCATAAATTTTCATAAAATCACAATAAATTCTAAGAAAGTAAATTTACCTAGATTCCATGCAACCCTATCAATTTCTACCAATTCCATGCTCTCTATTACATGAGTTGGAGATGTGTACCTGAAAACGCCTTCGGTGATCTCCGTCCGACTTCGGCGAAACCACGGCCATGGGAGCACTCCACAGCCTCGGGGACGCTCCACGCACCGCCACGAGCCCTCCGCTTCGCTCCCTCAATCTCTTCCTCTCTCTCGACGTGGGATGCAGGGGAAACAGAGGAAGTCGGGTGGAAGGAGAAAGGGAAAAGGAGAAGGGGATGGAGAAGGAGGAGAGGGGAGGAAGCGAGAAATGCACACCAGGGAAGAGAAGGAAAGAAGAAGAAAGAAGAAGAAGGCGGCGATGGGCGGTGGAGGAGTGCGGTGCGGCTTATAAAGCCTGCGCTCGCAGTAGTTGGGAACATGCTCACCTGCACAGCTTAGCCATCGGCACACCGCATGAGCAACAAACCACTCCTCCCAACCAACAACCACAACCAACGGCCCACGAACGCGGGCCCCACACCTGGGCCCCACACACACAGTGCCATAATGCACAATGCCAAACCAAGTACAGGGACACACGAACAGAAGCCGACCCACGAGGCCCGAGCCCAAAAGCACAAAACTGCACAACGGGCCTCGGAACAGTAACACCTGTCCAGGAATAAAATTCATAAAATGTAAATAATTACAAAATAAATTTTACGGGTGTTACATGGTGGACATAAAACAAACCTAAAAACCTTACAAAACTAAAGAAGACAATGGACAAGATATTGTTGCTTTTAGTTTACTAATTTTGCTACTGCAAGCGTAAAAAAACAACACAGAGAGTAAAAAAAAACGAAAGACTTGCAGGAAACAAAACTTAAGTTCCCGTTGCCTATAACACTGATGCTGATATGTGTCACCCTCATAAGGAGCGTCAAGACTCGGCGCCTCAGAGATAGGCAACTAGAACTATAGGATGATTTTTGTTATATAAAAGACCAAATAAAGATCTGGGCACCGTGAAAGTCCTAAATGCATAGGCTTTAGACCAAAAAAATGCACCTAAATCTATGAAAAAAATGGAAATAAACAAAAGGGAAGGGATAATTACGTTGCATAGGGGTTGGCTCAAACCTAACCCACCATGATCGTAAATTTTCTGTGGATGTGGTTTTGGGAGTTGATGAAGATCATCGTTATGTCCACTCATGTCGTCGTCTTTTGTGATTGCCACTTACTGATTTGCTTTCGCCGATTAACAAGATACCTAGCAGGAGTTGTGGTTGTGATATGGTTGTGTAGGCTCTCGGTTCATTGGATCGACGACAGAATGTTGTCCAGCGACATCCTCGTGCTTATGTAGTCTTCCTTCCCTTCAAAATAAACAACAAAAAAAGAAAAATCTGGATTAGATCTAGATGTATCAGAAAAATAGTAAATAACATAAACAAATGAATCTAATACTAACCAGGGGTTGTCCTTGCATGCATATAACATGGGCTTATTTTATGTCATGCAATGGATTATGTAAATAAAAATGAATAATTGGGAAAAAAATACTCCCTTCACCCTCATGCACTTTGGAGTAGATGAAGGAAGTGGAGGCCTGACAGAGCTCTGGAAGTGCACTATGGCTCTTGGACAGGAGATGATATCTAGGATTTAGATTATCACAAGGGACTGGAACAGAGTGGGTGCTATGGATCTCTCTCTCTCTCAGTGCCTCTCTCTATGGAGTTTTGAATTGGTTCCTAGGGTTTTCAATGTGCCTTCCTCTCAACTAATAACCTAAAGGATCTATTTATAGAATTTTGGGGGTCCAAATCTCATCAATGACAAGTAGAAGATCAAGGGCTAAGATCAAAGTTGTAAAAATAGCAACAAATCTCTTTTTAGATGTCGTCGCTGATATGATTAGCAGCAAGATCATTGCGTCACCGCCCATATAAGCGATGAGGCTGTAGATCCTGGATTTCCCTCATATAGTGAATCAACAGCCAACTGACATGAAATTTGCCACGTCAACTAGTCGCCACATATACTGGCGTCTGTAGATATTCTATTTTCACATTTCCCAGAGTCCACCTAGGATAGAAACCTTTGAGACGACCCAGATCACGAGGCTAGGGATCTTCTGCTCTATTTTCCAAATATTTCATGTTTTCCTTAAAGATATTCTTGATTTTACTTAATTCAAGGTTGTTAGCTGTGGCAGAGCTAACCCGCTCAAGCTGGTGGCAGACTTAAGTCCCATGAACATTTTGGTGTGAGTTGCTAACTATGGCAGAACTAACGCTCTTATCTTACTCAAATGGGTGGCAGATTTGAATACTCTGAGCTTAAAGAAGGTGTTTTTATGATTTCATGTGATTTCTGATTTTTTCAAGACTTTTAAGGAATCTCTGTGGATTTAATGTAAAATAAAGGGGGCAGAACGCAAAAAGTCTAGGATGCTGTCATGAAGAGAGGTGACTAGTCTCGTTGCCATAGATACAGGCAACTAGTCTCGTTGCCACAGGGACAGGCGACTAGTCTCGTTGCTACAAGTATAGACAACTAGTCTCGTTGCCACACCAACAGGCAACGAGAATCTTAAAATTCTTTCTCAAGATAATTTGTCATCCCCGGCTTTAATATAATATATGGGATATTTATAAATATTATCATGATTTTCCCATAATTATTCTAATTTCTAAGATTTTCTACATACTTAAATATTTATGGAATATCTTATAAATATCTATCAATGTCAGATAATTCCAGAAATTTCTAGAAAAATGGGTGACGTCAAGATTAATATCATATATTTTTATCATAATTTAAAACAAGATATGATATTAAAACTATGACTTTTTTCTAAATGCTAGAATTATTTATAATTTAAGAAGATAATTTCAACATGTGCTTAATTTCCAAATATTTATTTAGTTACGAGATTGGAATTTGTTATAGATATATTTAAATAATTCTCGTAATTATTGGAGATTTTATCTTTCAAATTTGAATTTGATTTTGAATTCAAATATTTTCTAGAATATTCTAGCGATTTCGAGAGGACTTGAAAATTGCAAAACAAGTCACATTCTATTGCTAGATATTTGCTTGATCAGTTTTGGATTTTATTTTTAAATATGGAGATATTTAGAGTTTGTTGCCACAATGAGTAGCGACTAGTTTGTAAAAGACATTTTCGTCTATTTTTTGCACCAAAAAATAGGACCTTCTAGTTTGTCGCTTGTCCATCTAGTGACATATACGAGTTCAAAATATCCATTTTTCGAATTTTCAAATCTGATTTAATATCTAGATATTTCCTTGACTCGTTTTTGATGAGATTTGATGTCCCAACCTCTATAAATACCCCTTAGGTCTATGCTTTAGGGGAAGTTTTCCAAATTTAGAGAGAGGTTGCCCAGAGAGATCAATTCCTGACAAAGCACTATCGAAATCATTTCAGATTCCTAGATCCATAAAGATCCTTTCAATCCAAGCCTACATGCACCTCCGAAGCTCCATTCGTAGCCTCCACTTTCTCATCCACTCCGCAACGTACGAGGGTGAAGGGAGTATCTTCTAATTCTTAGATTTTTTTTATTACATAAATTCATTGCATGACATAGATTAACCTATGGCATATGCATGAAGGAAACCACCCCCCAGTTAGTATTAGATTCGTTCATTCGTCATATTTATTTCTGATTACTTATTTTGTTTACTACACCTAGTCTAATCCAGAGTCTTGTTTTTTGTTTGTTTTGAAAGAGAAGGATCTTACATAGCATAAGGAGACCGTTGAACGACATCCAGTCGTTGATCCAGTGAATTGGGAATCCACACCACTATCATCCACCACAATAACTCCTGCAAGGTGTCTTGTCAATCAACAAAAGCAAAGGACAAGTGGCGATCACATTATCAAAATCAACCTCTTACAGCGTCGAGCAGATGACTTTATTTTCTCTATTATTGCTTTTCTGTTGTGCTTTTCGTCGTGACCTTGCTCAATCTCGCACATTCGTCCTTTCGCACCACGCACGAGGTAATTGCCGATATAGTTACACTTGTAATAGGTTAGAAGTACTGTAATACAAAGTATGTAATTTCATTTCCTTCTTTTAAACTTGTAATACCTTGAGAAGAAGATCCAACAAGAGGACGACCGAACCAACGATGGTAGAAGCATAGTATTCATGGGTCATCTCTTCCAACATACCAGCCACGACAAGCCCTTCAATTGCTATCTCCATGGCACGAGCAAGCAGCTCCTCGGGCCAACATGGGTCTTTCTTCCACGCCCCAACGACATATGGAGCCTAGTCTGCTGAACAGGGTGGAGAAGGACGAATGAGGTATAACCTACGAGAGGCAATGACCTAAACCTATCAATCCACAATCCATTATAGCCGTCCTAGCCCACAAATTCCAAATAACCATGGATCCTCTTCCCTAAGCTATCACCAGGACCCATTAACCACACCTCTCATGGGAAACATATACACAGTGCCACCAAGCTCAACGGTAAGTTTCCTTACACATGGCCTATTATGACATCTGGGCCTGATTATCCATTTTTATTATAAACCATGTAATTATTTGCAATATTGTGTTTAATGGTTTATTAATGGATAATCTGTTGTTTCTTGGTTGTGTGAGGTGGTGGTTGGCTTTCTGTGCATCTGCCTGTGATTTGGGATTCATGTGGA
>JAMKQA010016208.1:0-18418 GCA_024699735.1 Posidonia australis
CCCCCACCCCCCCCCCCCCCCCCCCCCTTCACTGAGTTGTGGTGGAATAAGGTGTTCCTAATACATACCAGTGCTATACACATACCTATTAAGGCAGGCCAAGCTCTCTTTTTTTTAACCAGATCCAGTATCCATTAAGATCAAGTCTTCTTAAACCAAAACTGGGGACATGCTGCCCTATCCGCCAACCCCCAGTCGGCCTCCAATATCCCTGTGCCTCTCACATCCAGTATCCAACACTCCAGTGGACTCTTCCTCCACCAGCGATCTCGAGCTTCTCCAGTGATTTAGAGGACAAGTCTATGAATAAGAGGATGATGAGAATCTCAACTTCAGAGGACAATTTGATTATTTATTAGACGATGAAGAAAGTATATGAGAACACGAGATTCTCATTTGATCCTTTTTTTTGTGTTATTCAATAATGACTAAGTCAGAGACATTATTATTCTCTTGTATTTTCGTTTTGTTTAGTTAAGACTAATTAAAACTTATTGTTTTGAACTTATTTAGATGTTAAAGGTGTTTTTATACTGATACTTTGACGTTAATCTTATTATATTTTATTATTATCTTGCCATTTGTTATATATTTCAATGTTATTTAGAGAATAATTGAGTTAAGAATAGATATATCAATGCATAATTGTATTAAATAATATATAACATAAAAAGTAAAAATACTGAAAATAAATTATTTTAATGCATTGGCACCTGAATAAGTATGACTATATGTTTGGGCCAAAATATACAAACTGACCAGTTTCAAATATTCTTTACTGTTAGAAAATTTAATGCCAAAATTTATGTTTGTTGAAGCCATCCATGGCCTCTGTGATTCTCAACTTTAACATGTCTGAAACCATACTATAAGTGACTGCATTACCAAAAGTCTAACAGAGTCAATGATCCAAAATTTTAAGTAACAAAAAAGAGGTATCAAAGGGTAGATTTCTGGCTTAAATTTATTGATTAATTGCTATTTTATCAACAGGCCAGCACATGAAGTTGTGGGCACCATTTAATCCATGCTTCTTTAGAGGGCCTACATTACCCCTAAAAACATACCTTTATGTTTTATTTAGCTGTGTCAATGTATTATCTCAAAATATGGAATACACCCCCCAAAATGCCCAAGGCAAGAGGCAACGTGATAGCCCGATTGAAGCAAGGCAACGAATAATAAAGAGCATTCTATATATATATATATATATATATATATATATAACATGAAAATAAAGATCAAGCATTCAACTAAATAATAATGTAATCAAATACTAAATAAACTAGAAAAGCATAAACAAAATACAATATAGACTTTTATATACTTCCATTATGGATGCCTTCTTCTAGCAATTCTACACAAAATCAAATATTCAAAGTATTCAACAAAATGAAGAGGATTTTAGTATGCACAGTTTCTTTTGTGTGTGTGTGTGTGTGTGTGAATAAGAAAAATATGAAGAGAACTGCAAAACGAGTATTTGTTTGTGTATGTATGAAACTATGAATAACAAAGCATGAATTTGATTGAGTGTGATGAGAAATGAAAAGAAGAGGAAGAAAAAAAGAACTCGAATGAAGACAAAAAGAAGAGAAGAAGAGAATAAAGAGAAAGACAAGAGGAAGAGAAGAAGAAGAAGAAAAGAGGAGCAAAATGACCAAAATAGAAGAGAACAAAGAGAGAAAGAAAGAAACAAAAGAAAGAAAAGAAATTGTCTAGAAAACAACCTGTCTTCTACTAAGGTGACCAAGGCAACGAGGCGAGTCAAGATGACCTGAGGTGGTCGCCTGATTGAACCCAGTTGCCTCACAAACCTTACAAGCGCCTGAGGCGATGAGACAACTTGCCTAGACAAATCTAATTATCATAATCCCTTGAACAAAATTTTCAGTAAATTTCACCGGTTAAAGTTAAACACCTTAAATCGAGAATAAGAAACCTCCTATTAAGCACAAAATTATAGTATGAGATGTCGTAATATGAATTATTGCATATCAAGATTTTAGTTTTAAGAAATAAAAAAAGTAACGCCAAAACAAAAACAGTTGAGGCATCGCTACATGAGCATCTCTGGTTACAAAGTTATACTTTGGGTTTCTATATTCATTTTAAAATTAACAAAGCATTCATCAAACTTGTCATGAAAAAATACTTGTTTATGATTTCTTGCTTTCTACATACTCTTTTGTGCAAACTTCTGAAGCATATATTAAGGTTTTAGGTGGTGATATAACTCTTCAATCATCTTCAATAACCATGATTGCAACTTTCAGGTTTGTGAGAAGTAAATTCATCTTTAGCAAGAATTTTTTGCTAAATGAAATGTAAGAGATCCAATCTTACACTGTTAACCCATTCCTGTGGAGTAGAAAATCTCAAACAGAGGTTTTAAGGGACTAGGCCTTGACAAAGACCAAACCAAGATATGTTTGTGGATGTTTTAAACTTCCTGTTATTGTTTGTCTAACACTAATCATCATTGTAAGAAGAACCCACGAACAAAGTATGATGACAAGTACATATGAAAAATACACATTAGAATTTCATAAATATAGCAACATGCACCTTAGCTACCATAACTAGATTCCAAGAAATGTTATCATATTAGGGTTAGAACATAAATTCATGAGACAGGAAATAGAAAACGCATTCTAATAAAAAACTAAACATATTCTATCTAACAGGAAAGGAATAACATTCATGGTGTAGATATATTGTTTCCTAAGGAGAAGAGAATATACAAAAAAAAAAAAACCAAAAACAAAGAATATCATTATGCAAGTTGTACCTTCTTCAGTGATGCATAATTTCTTTATCTATCACCTATCACTTTACAGAAAAAACAGGTTCACACTACCATTTTCTTTACAAATTTTACCTTCAATATTATCATGAATTAAACTGTTCTTGATTATTATCTGTATTTTGGAATGGGGGTTTTACCTAGTAATTTTGTTTTCAAAGCTAATTTGATATTTGACTAAGTAAGTTACAGTTATGTTGCTTTTTTCTTATTATATAAAATTTCACCCTCTTTTAATCATATGAAAACTTCAATCATACAAGGCTCTATAATATGTCTTTTTTTATAATGGTAGTGTATTAATTCAACTTAGTTCAACATACATTTTTATCACTACAAGTTAGATAGCCTATCATTCAAAAGCAAATTAATATAGAATCTGGCAAAAAATCAATCCAAACTGGCAAAAAAAAAACAATCCAATTTTGGTTAAGAAAAAAATTGCACTTGCTACTATGTGAGGAATTATTCCCTAACCTAAACATGACACACTATCTACAACACTACTTATATTCTGCTCCCACGTATGTAACATGTTTTTACCCTTTAAATGTACTCTATTGATTGCATTATAGAGAGGTTAGTACTTAGTAATCATAAAGGACAATGATTTTATCGTTTTCTCTAAGTAAGAAAAAAAACACATCATATTTTGCACATTGCTACTGGCTAGTAATGTAAAAAATGTATAATAGATGTTGAAAACTAGGTTTCAGGTGATATAATAGTTTAAACCATATCAAACCCATTTATTCAGACCATTTTCTGATGAGCTCTAAGTCTTATTTTGTAAAACAATAATAACTGGATCATGGCAGTAGACTTGGTTAAAGCTCTATGCATGGTACCAAATGTACACATTTCAACTACATTTCGTTGACACAAGATGGTTTTTCAACTTTCTGACATGACACCAATACAACATCAGCATTGTAATTTTGTGAACAGGAGTGATTTTTTTCATTGTGGTTCCACCAAAATGCCGATATTTTACTGACACGTCAATTTTTCAACTTTCAAAAGTTTGACACGAACCAACATTTAAAATCATGACTATGCCATCTTCAGATTCAAGCACAAAAATTTTGAAAACAAGTTACGACAATGCCTCCATAATAGATCTAACAACATTAGAGCACTTCAAGCAAAAAAACCAAACGTAATTTCGTATGCAAGGAATATATACCCTTAGAGTCAGCACCAGTGGTGTGTGAGTGGACTCAAACTGCTTTTGAGCAGCAGCTGTATGCTCAGTCATTCCTTTCTGGAATGTGACGTCTACTTGCTCAAACATTGTCTTACAAGACTGCTCAAATGCAGGTACAACTGAAGCTTCCAAATTAGATCGCAGTGCTTCCTGCATGCAGATAATAGTAGAAACAGAACACCATCATGACAAAAAATTGCAGTCTCTCAAGCATTTGCTACTAGTTAGATGGCAGTCTGTCAATGGTCCTCCTTTCCACTTTACTGTGTTTCACATAACATGAAAAATTCATTTTGTACTTTTTAGTGACAGCCATTTTGAATGATATTTATTAGAATTGGCATATCAGGTCGATACAGGCAAATGGATGAAACTGTAAAATGATATTTACATTTTGCGCATTGACCAAAAAATACTTCCAAAAAACAATAAAACATGCAAGAGTCTGAATGTCTTCTTCTTCTCAGAAATATAAAGTATTCTGATAAAATATTAAAAGTAGACCCTAAATTTTGATGATTTTCAAAATATATAACAAGTAGACTGCAAAGAAACACCTTTTTTTCAAAAACTTATCTAAGGCAGTAGAGTTTGGAACTGCAGATGGAAGCTTCAGGTTCTATAAGAATTTGGTTTTCCAGAACTGTTGAAACACAGGAAGTTTGACTTCCAGAAGAAGCTGCTGCAGCCTCAACAAGTTTAGATTTTGAGCTAGAATTAGGAAGCCGATCAGACATCTCGGAAAAAGCCTAAATGCTATCTAAAATATATATACTTCCCAATTTCCCACCAAAACCATATTTTGAAAAAAGCATGGAGTGATTCCCCTAATCCAAAGATAGACATAACCTAAGTACTTCAAAAAAATGTACAATCACCCCAGAGAGCTAGTTAATCATCAGATAGTTAAGTTGCCTTCTTGCTGAACGAAGCAGCAGTACTCTGGTAATGACAATTTTTTTATTTTCATTAAACAGCTAGGGGGAAAAATGCTGCATTTATGCTGCATTTAATAGCATGCGAACTATTTAACCGTCTTAAACTTCAAAGCGACATCATACTATTAAGAGGTGTTAGCATTTCGAAAGCCTATATAGAATGTTCTTAAACCAAAGACAACATTCACATCAGCTATATGGAACCATAAATGCAGCATGATTTTATCATTTGGAGAATGCAGCTATCAAGGATCCTGTAATTAGATCAGATATTATTAAAATGAAAGAAAAGTTTAACATCAAGATGTTTTCTTTGGAAACCAATACGGTGCTCAAGTAGTAAAATCAATTGTAAGGAATTGACTATGATAGGTATGTAAATTTCAAGAAAATGCAACTCGCAGTATTAAGATAGAATACTTCATGGAAGAATGTAAGAATGCACACCTGGAGTGCTTGCTTGCCAGATGTTTGAAACTGTGCTTGGATTTGCCTGGCTATAGTAGCTTCCAGTTTAGAGTTAATTGACTTCTCCAGTTGGCCCAGTGCCTTGTCTCCAACAACCCTCTGGATGATAAAATAATCAGATGAGATTGAGGAAAAATTGGAAAAAACAAGTATTATCATTTGGCATACAGAAAATAAACCTGGACAGAGTCCACTACTGCAGAAGATATGGTCTTTTCAATGACAGGAGTGATTGCACGGGCCACAGCAGGTCCAACAGAAGAAAATTCTTTCTTCAGTGCCTTCTCCAACATGGCAGGCAGATCCTTGCTCATGCAATTTGTAATATGATTACTGACTTGTTGCATCCGATCCCTTTCTAGCTTCTCACGCTTCGCATTCTCCTCTTGGAAACGAGCCCACAAGGCATCAACATTAGCCTTGATAGCCTTTTCCATGCTGCGGCCAAGTGATGCCTCCACTCTTTTCCCTTCTTTGGTAACAGGACAAGCAACAGCTACAGATATTTGCTTCTGCATTTCCTTCTGCATAGCCATAAGCTGCAGTACAAACCAATCTATCAACTTGTAAAACAACAATTGAAGACCTAAATCCATGCAAATATATATTTTTTATTCAGAAAAGTACATTGCAAATTTGCTAATACAGCATCATATAGATGTGTGCAACACCTGTTCCTTGCAGGACGTAGGATTCCATATGAAACTACTGTACAGTGGCTATGCAGAGTGGCAGCTAATTGAGAGCATACATAACAGAATATGCATGTCTAATTCACCACAGAACATCACATGTTGTACAAAAAAATACAGTGAAACTTATTTGACATTTGTATGACTTGAAAAATATGAGTGGTTGCCATAAAAGGATGCTATAAAAAGGTACAACAACAATCATCAACTGCATTCCAATCATAAACTATCAGGCTTCAAATGGATTTAGCCATATGACAAACACGTCAGAAATTCAGACTAAAATGATTTCATAAGAATATTCCTAAAACCTGAACATGTACCATGATGTTCAAGATCCTTTAACAGTTGCATGACAATATGATTTTGGTAGACTACATAAGCACACAATAACGTTTCCAAATGACAAGATGCATAGAATCTGCAAAGTAATGATGTTACATTAGTCATATGAAAACGTTCACATAAATGACTATGATCAGCAAAAAGAAAAGTAGGCTCTTCAATCTTTCAAAGTGGCAAGAGCAAAAAATGTCAACGAGCTTCACTCAAACAGCATTCTCAAAGGAGTTTGAAAATAATAGCTCAGAGTCTTCCACTTAAAAGATATGCATGGAAGAGAATCAGACGGCATATATTGAAAATCAGCACTTGACTCATGGCTTTGTCACAGCTCATGAGTTTATTATATAACAAGAAAATTCCAAAAGATGTGGGATCATTGGAAAAATCAATTTTCAAAACATGTATGATAATGTGAGTTGGGAGTTTTTAATGGAGCATCTGAGCCAAACATGGATTCTGTAGGTGGATCGCATAATAAAACCCAATATCATGACGATGAGATGTTCTCTTCCAGTCTTATTGAGCATGAAACACATCAATTATTCAATCTGTTGATGACACTGTTGTTTTGTGATGGGAAGGCAGATAAACTTTCAAAAACTCATGTCCATATTAAGTACTTCAAGAATCTTGTTTCTCTCAAGGTCAACTTTAACAGAGTGCAAACTGCAAACTTGGCATCTAAACCAACGAAAAAATTCTGGAGGCTATAATTAGAGATTTGGGGAAAAGATTGAGCAACTCATTTTAAATATCCTGGGCTCCCTGTGAAGGCAAAAGCTCTTGCATGAAAGGATTGGAATTCAATCATTGAAAGAGTTCTGGGGAGATAAGCAGGACAAAAGGTCATATGTCTTAGCTATGAAGGTAGGCTAACCCTCTTAAAATGTGGTGTTATCTTCATGGCCCCTATTTTACTTAACCATATTGCATGTAGCAAATTCACTCATAAGCAGTTGGGTTTGTTGTGTAGATAATTCTTTTGGAACAATCAGAAGGGGTTCTAAGAGAGGGGATCCTACACTCATCAAGTGTCAGAACTTTGCAAGAGCAAAAGGGATGGGAGGCCTTGATGTCAAAGATCTAAAACTCATGAAAAAGGCAAGAGATCATGCAATACAAGTACAAATAAGCCTCTCCTTCATGGAAAAGCCTCATCTCTGTGCATAAGTTGTTCTCTGAGAAGGGCAAATATCAAACTGTGAGTGGATCAACATTACTCTGGTACGGCAAATAGTGCAGCAACAGGGACCTGGAGCAAATTTATCCCAGTATATCCAAATAACAGTCAAACAGAGTGCAATAGTGACAGCTCCTGCTATTGGAAGTAAAAATAACGAAAGTAGCAGCCTCTATTTAGAAGAAACATCGAGGAGCAGGAGATCAAAGAACTTTCTCGCCTTTTAGAATGTACTAAGAACGGTAACAACGATCCTTAAAAGGAGAAGACCTTAAACTAGGCAGAGCATGGGAATCACAGGTTCAAAATCAGAGAGCTCAACTGTGACTGGTATCCATGCCACGCAGTATAGCATAATGGTAAGTTCACTTGGAATGCAAGCTATTCACTGAAAATCAAGGTGATTGTGTGGTCAGCTATGCAAGGAAGAATGACCACAGAGTCCTATAGAAATAACTGAAGGTCAGAAGATGATGCAATATGTGAAATTTGTGGGATGGATAAGCAAGATATAGCACACCACCCATGAGAATGTCAGTTCAGTAGAGAAGTTCAGGCTGAAGTCACTAAGAACTGGCAGACCTCAACTGGAAGTATGTGACAGGTACATAAAGCATGTCCCTTCCAAGCTGAAATCACTCTTGTCATTATATTTTTAGATCTATCATTCTCATAAAAAAAACATTGCACTATTAGAGAGTGAACTTTGAGGCAATAGTAAGGTTGTTCAATTGTGACCTAAAGGCCAAAGGATTGAATTATGAAAGATGGTTCTCTACATACGGGAGTAAGAAGTAAGGCTGTGACACTGTACATATGGACCCTCCACAATACCTCACACTCGTGGGAGCCTTGTGCACTGGGTTTACACAATCTGTGGGAGTGGGAATGGCAGATTCTTCCTCCACAATGCAGTTGCACACTGTAGTAGATCTAAGTAAATTTGCTCTATGGTGCAATCAGGTATATGTTTCTAGTTTGTTCTGCTTTGTTTACTTGCTGTTTAATAGTTGGTACATTGTTTTCACATCAATGTGCATTTCCTGGCTAATGTTGAACATCTATGTAATGTTTCACCCTGGCTAGTTGGCTTGGATGTTATCCACATAATTATTGTGGCATTCCAACTTACCTTCACAAGAAGGTCAAGCATTAATTTGAATTTAGATAGATAATAGGTAGCAATAGGGCTACTACTTGCTTATATAAGACTACAACCTGATGGAGTCTTAAACTAATACAGGCATTACAACCACAGAAGAAAGGTCAAAATTTAAGTTTAGATGGCTAATAGGTAGCAGGCATTACGGGCAGCTAGTGGCTTATGTAATTATTCAACCTCATGCTTTTGCTTCTTTTTTCTAAATCTTGCATGATAATTTTATCAGCTTTCTAGATGAAATTGGGCTAATATACTGTTTTTATATATTTCAAATCCTTACCTTTTCTGGTTATCTACCACAAAATCAATGCTAACCTCTCAAAAGCTAGTTCAAACAAATTTTTGGAACAGGTTTCATATGAAAAGGTCTTTTTCTTGGCATCTAGATCAACATGAAGGAAACAGATGAAGATAAGGAAACACAGCAAGTACACACATGGAAGAATTATCAGTTAAGTGACTCATTTTAAATACAAAAAAGTACGCAAGGAAAACCTGATTCACTGATTCCTGCATGGCCAGAATCTGCGAGAAAGCAGCATCAGTAAAAGGAACAGCAGTGCCACTTCCTTGTTCATTCAAAGAATCAGTGGAATTGAATGGGCTTATAGAAGAGGAAGATGGACCCAATGCTTGAGATTGTTTTGCTTTTTGTTTCTTCCATTTTGTGGTTGGCGACTGCCCAACTGAAGTTACTTTGGTAGATTCAACGGTACTTTCAGGAACATCCTTCATTATTTCTTGAACTTCTTCCTCATTTACAATTATAGGTTGTTCCACTGATTCCCGAACTCCAATGTCTTCAATTGGCTGAGATTCCTCTTCATTAGTAATGTCTGTTTTCAGTGCTGAATACTCTTTGACCATTTCAAGGTTAGTTTCTGAACCATCAGAACTAAATACCCTCTCTTTATTCTCTGTGGCAAGACCACTTGAATCTTTACGCAAGCCAAATTCCTCAAGCCTTGGCACATTCTCACCCACAACTTTGACTTCAAGTTCTGCACTTTCAGCACCATTGCTGGTCACAATATCTTGAATCCTTGCTTCACCAGCTTGGTTCCGAGTGACAGAAGAGTTCTCATATGATGTTACAGCTCCAGATAAAATTTCCGATGGTGTTATCAGATGGGTGGCATTGGTGTTCATTATGTACATATTTGGAGTATTCTGCATTGCAGAAATATCATGTAAAGAAGCTTTAGTTTCTTCCCTTTCATCATTTCTCGAAGCCACTTCAGTTGAACCAGTATCTACACCATCACCTCTTCTTTCACCGGGATCTGCTGCTGCTTCATTGAAGGAAGCATCACCAACTGAAGTAACTTGTCCATATCCTTTTGGTGGGCTTCGAAAACCAGATGATCTCCCAGGAACATCTGGGCTTGTAGGAACTGGTCGAGATGATGTACGAGAAATATCTGAATCTATGCTTGAATGAGTTGAGGATTTCCGTTCCAGATTAATGGTAGCCTCATTAACACTGGAAACTTCTCCAGCAGTTGATAATATAGGATATCTTACTGCACTTGCACTCTCACAGACGGTTGTAGCTACAGGTGACTTTGAAGATGTTCCAGTATGCATCTCACTCACAGTGATTCCAGGAGAATACTCAGGGGAAGCAAAGCCATCCATGGTAGTTGTCGCAAAACTACGAGAAAGTGAAGCGTCTTTGTCCAAAACCCCACTATCTAGTGGTGGTGGTAGGCATTGAGTTAATTCTAATGCATACTGCTGAATAGCCTGAGTTTGAACACAGTAAACCTGAACTACCTGTTCCCCATCAGGGAGACAGTCAGTTGTTCCTGTCAGGCTCAAAATTGGCATTGTCACAGTGAACTCTGTTATGTAATCCAAGCGTGTTGATGAGGGATTGGGGCCATAATCTACATGCACAGCATATATAGCGTTTTTTTTCGCATTTGCAAGTAACATTAGGCTTGCATGAGGCAACACTACAACCTGATTAAAAAATGCTTCCTCAACTCGGGGCTCAGCAGAGCTCTTAAGGACCAAGGTCTGAGTGCAATGCCATGACTCAGAATCACTAGGCAGCAGCCAACCTGCTTCGCTTGAAGAAGCCCAAATCTTAACTTCTCTATTAAGTGGACCCTGGAAAACAAAGAAAACATTGGAAGACAATTTTTGAAGAGGAAAACAAAATATTTCCTCATTTACAAATATAAGAATCACATGGTAATAACAAATACGTTTTGAAAGTCTGGATAAAAAAATTAACATTAAAAAGAGAAGAAAGTCAGTGGAAAATTTTAAGGGAAAATAACATTTCACAAAGCAATACATACAAATATTGCTTAATGGAATAATAAATACAATGAAGCTTAATGGAATCAAGTATTAAAAGGAGGAAAAAGATACTAGATACTGAAGATAAATAGTGCCAAATGAAAGGAGAAAAAAGGCCTAAATGATGAAAATTAATGAACACAATTATTAAAACAAGAAAGTAAAAACCCCAATAGAATTATATAATTCAATATATTCTTGTAGAAGCAACCGACGTCTGGAATCATTTCCAAATAGGTTTTCACAAAGATAGAATCCTGCTACATTTTAAAGGCAGCATCCTACGTTTTGTACAAAATTGTAGCTCCCCAAGAAGCTCACTTTCAAGTTTCAACATTATCCACGAAACAAAGCCTTTGTGAGATGCCGTGCCCTCAAAAGTTTTAAGAAAACACTGAGCAAGTTAAAAAAGTATAAACAAGGTTAAGAACTCATACTGCTGTGATAAGTACAATATGATCTGGATGATTAGGTGCCGTCAAGAATGCGACTGAATTAACAGGCTGACCATCATGAGGCCTTAGTGTTACAAGAGGCATTGCCTTTCGATCATCCCATATTTTTACCTGTCATGTGGAACAAAAGCTGTAAATATCAGATCAAAAGACAGAAATTTATAATAAAAACAAGAACAGTAGACGTTACTCGATATTAATAACAAATAACTAGATGAGACAAACTGAATGTGCGTAAACAAACTCAACAAGTTGAGCAGACACTTAAAAGGCCCTACAACCCCCTCCTAAAACTCACATACATATATGTTAAACGATCTCAATTTCATAATTATAAGCATTAGAGGTACTTTAGAAAATTCCAGACAAAGCTATTTTTAAAAAAAAAATCTAGATAAAACCAATTAGTTGCCAGAACATCCATGACATATTGATCATATCATATACAATATAAGATGCAAGTCATTATTAAACAATAAAAGATGTCACTTCCAAAAGATATCATATGACCCAACAGGTTTTTTTTTTACCCAATGCAATACATAACAACTAAGTTTTTGTTTCATGGATGATGGAACCATTAACAACTATCAATATCAAGTCCTTAACCATGGACAAGCTATCAAGTCACATTAGAGCTAGAAGATTTTCCAATATTAGTGCCATAAACAATCATTTGGGCGGTTGATGTTTTCAATAGAAACCAAGTTTTAAGATTAAGACCAAAAATATCAGAAGGAACAGGAAGGAGGAAAAGAGGTTTTAAAACACTAAACAAGCAAGAAGCGATACTGTATGCTTATATTAGTAGTCACTAACATCTTCAAATATTAGTTCACAAGGAATTGTGTGCTTAAAATCACTTGATCCACTAGCTTTTTAGTTAGCATCACATTAGGCAATTGTCTATCCACTTTTTTTTGGGGTTCCAGCAGTATCATAATGATAGGAGAAAGGCAGACCGCAGAAAAAGACTGTCTATATCGGAAATTGATCATGAAAGCCAGCCCAAAGAAACCTGGTATCAACATTGGGAATTGATCATATAAGCCAGAACATGAAAATGAAGAGTTCTGTCTAACCAATTAAATAACATTCAGCATGACTCCTCAAGCAAAGCTTTAGCATGAAAGCACGAACTTGAGTAACAATAAGCAAGAAAAATAACTATAAACATATACAAACCATTCCATCTTTAGATGCGGAAGCTAAACGAGTCGTCATCCACTGAGACATCGATAAATCTGTCACATCTCCATCATGTTTGCCAACAAGCTGGACTCCATCAATTAATTTGTCAACAGGGCATTTAAGAGGTTCATCAGCAGAAAATGTCTCCCCTCTTCCCACTTTAGTTGTGTCAACTTTCAGCACAAGATTCCCAATTGCAACAACCAGCACTTCCTACAAGCCATTCAAATAATACTATAATATAATCATAAATCTCAGATAACTTTATGATAGCATGTAAACAGATCCATTTCCCATGACAGTAATATAGAAGTCCGACCTAACATAAAATTGGCTCATCATTATCAATATACTAAAGTTTTCATTACTTGTTTGTGACAATGCCAACAGATGCGTGGATGAACTGATTCTTCATTTGATACTATCTGAATAGCAATGACAATTTTTCCTGTTATTTGAGGCTTTTCCAACTCATCAGGGCCCTCATTGATCTTCCACACAAAAACCCTTCCATCTATACTCGCACTGCAAATAGGAAATAAGCAAATAGGCAAAACAAAACCATACAGCAAACAAAAGACAGATGAAACGATACCTAGCCAAAAGGTGAACATCTTCAGCAAAGAAGGCCATGTCCGAAACTCTCTGTGAAGGAGAAAAGAATTTTATAAAGATCAGCACCAAATCTAGCACGAAAAAATCAGATGTACAGTTACAAAGCTCCAGTCAATATTAACTAGATCTGTAAAAAAGAACCAAACATGTAATAAAAAAATAGCACAAATTTTCTCTGCAATTTACTGCATTATGCATTACACATGCTTTAAAATATAATATTTTAGCAATTTTTAGAAAAATGTACGCAGGTGAGTCTTCCGCACCATATATTATCTTATTATCTATTGGCTTTAGGTAAATATGGAATTATTCACCTTCACGAAGAATAATTAATGAAACCAAAGCTAATGTTACTTGGCTCCTAACCCCCATGGGCCAGGCCAGGTAGATGGGGGTCCTCACCTCGATCATGTGGTTGTTTCCAACACTAGTGATGCTCGATTGTAAAGCACACCAGTTATACCTCCATCAACCTCCTTTCTCTCTTCCCTCTTTTCTTTCTTTCTTCCTCCAACAGCCAGCGCAGTCATGATACGCTCATATTTTTTTAGTTTTTAACAGTCTTTTGAACTCTTTTTTATCTTTAATCACTGCTTTATTCTCTGCTTTATGTGAAAATGCATCACAAATTACAAAAACTATGAATCACTCAGCATTTTTCACTCATCAAAATCACTATTATTTGTGGTTTACTATTTATTAATTGTTATTATTACTGACATGATTCCTTGTTTTTCTCTATTCATTGTCTTGCTTTAGCTTGCCTCAGGCATTTTGGAAGCTTCTTGCTTTGGCATTGCCTTGACAACTTCAAAACAAGTAACAAAGAAGTGGGAGCTAGATATTGAAGAATTGAGATCCTAATTATATCCATAAAAAAGGGAGAAAACTCGCTATGGATAAGATATTTCTGCCAGACTGGTTTGGTTTTCTATCATTAAGCAGTTCAAAATCAACAAAAATTTTGAACTAACTACACAGGACTTCTGTTTGTACTGATGAAAAAAAGGAAGGAAAATCAAGTTCTGGAGGAACTTAAATATGATGGAAGCCTATCCTACTCCATTTATCTAACTTGCACCTACAAAGCTTCCATGTGAATAACAAAAAGGTGTAAAATAGCACACTATGTTTATATTATACAGGGGTCCAAAAGAGTAGTTCCAAGTTGATTATATGGGAAACCATGTGGGTGGGGGATAAGGTCCGGGATTTTTCTCCTCAACAGCTAACTTTGGAAAAGTGGACTCCTCTAGGAGTATATCAAAAGGTCTCTCCTCTCTATAGTACATAAGCACTGACAAATGCTTTAACAACCAAACCGAAAATTATGAAAGAAATACAACACATTATCCAAACTGTTACCTGGTTGTGCCCCCGGAGCAGCGATCTCAAAGCGGTGTTAATATTAAGCACCCGAACCGCACCCAACTTAAGCCCATAGCATATATACGTCCTGTTCACAGCAATCTGACGACCCAGTACAAGTCCCGGATCAGACACGTACTTTGTAATTGGCGTGACCTCAAGCTGTGTAGGCTGAGTCTCCCCCGAAAGCCTGACATCCACATCGTATACCGCCTGATCCCCGGTAGACAGATGCCTTCCTTTCGGCATCTTCCCGCTCGCCACCCTCGCGGGCCCCAGCTGCGGCGCCGATGCCAAGATCGCCGGCGGCGCGGACGGCGCCGTGGGGAGAATCGGTAAGCCAACAGGCGGCGCTAGGAACTCCCCGGACGACACCGAATGAAGCGAGGACGGCTGCGGCATCGACACCGTAGAATCTAGGTGCGACGTCTGAACAGCACCACCACCTGTCACTGCAGGCGTCCCAAGAAGCGCCATGATATGCGCGCCGGAGTTAGGGTTATTGGGGTGCGGCAAGGTGGGGAAGTTGTAGGGAAGGTGGTACTGGGCTGAGTTAGGGTTGCTGGCGGGAGAAGGCGGAGGCAGGGGTTGCTGGTGGAGGTAGTGGTGGTGATGCTGGAACTGCTGGGGCGGATAGGGGAAAGGGGCGGAGGGGGAAGGTGGATAGGAGGCTGGAGTCGTGGTGGTGGCGGTGGTGACGGTGGCGGGAAGAGGAATGGCGGGATTGGAATTAGGATTTGGAGGGGGTTTGAAGAGCTTGTGCATGTCGAAGTGGGTAGAGGTGGGTTGATTAGGGTTTGCGGAGGAGGAAGCCATCGGAGGAGGAGAAAAGGTAGGGTTTGAGGAGAGAGGAGAGTGAGATCTGAGAGTGGTGGGGAAAATGGGGAGGAAGGAGAACAGTTGGGGTGGTTTTGTGTGTGGGGTGCGCTGCTCCTGCGGAGGACGTTCTTGGGTTAGGTTGAACTTATGGCCTTTTATGATGATCATGACTAGCATACATGGGCGTTTATGATGACTAGCTTTCATGCACATGCTACGCATAGCATGTGCAGGTTTATTTTAAAAATAGCTTTAATTTTAATACCCTTTTTCTTATATTTCTAATTTTTATTGTAGTAAAATTTATTTAAGGTAGATCAAGAAGAAAATTCTGAGTTTGCATTTTTTTTGTAATTTAAATAATATCTCCAATTTTAGAGTTTGATCTCTTCTAATCCATTTCGTTTTTAGGAAAATGTAATTAGGATTTTGAAATAACAAAGTAGTTAAGTTTTCCTTTATTATTGGTAATAATTTTACTTTTTAGATTTATTTTTCTTATCCCTTTTTTGCATGTTATTATTGTTTTTTGTAGTTTATTTTTAACTTCTCTTTTCTTAGTCGTTTTGATTTCAATTGTCTCAATGAAATATAATTAGCATTTTGAAGTAGTTTACCATTTATTTTCATTTTTTATGTATTTTTTATATTTAGGATTTTTTTTTCTTATTCCTTTTGTTTATAATTGTGTCATTGGAATATTTTTATAATTCTCAAAAGGCTAATTGTTAAGGTTTTGTCAATTATTTTTTATTTCTCTAAGAAATCAACTTCTATTTTTTTTATAGACATTTAATCCTACCTATTTCTATGTCTTTAAATTTTTAACAAAATATTTCTATCTACTTTTTCCAAATTGATAAATTTTTAAATAGTAAACTCTAAAACTTTTAAATATTTTAAGAATAATGTTTTATCAAGATTTTAAGGAATATATTTAATGTTTCAAGGTAATCATTTTTCATTTTTTAAAAACTCTTCTAGATTTTTAATTATTAACTACATGTTTATTAATTCCCCATGATCAATATGCTTGGAAATGTTAGAATAGTTCAAGGAAATAATTTGGAAACCATCTTCTTAATCCATTTAAGATTATGTTTTCGATATAACTACTATTCTATTTTCAGTAATTTATAAATGGTAAAACATTTATATTACTTGATAAGTCCACATGTATCATAGTTGTGTTATTATTGGTTTACTAAGTATAGGCCCACCTCCTTTCTCATGCAAATAATAAAGACCTTAATGTTGTGTTTAGTACATTGGAATGAAATAAACTTTAAAATGGAATTTCAATGGAAATGGAATGCAATGAAGTAATTTTATTTAATTCCTGTAAATAACTATTCTAATCATATTAATAGGATGGTAATTTTATTCCCAAGATAAAAATGTTATTTCAAAGGAAGTCGAAATTTTATTCCTAAGGAAATAACTATTATGATCATATTTTTCGTACTAAACGTAAGAATACCATTTCATCCCTATAATTTGATTCTATTTAGGGTTATAATTGGGTCGACTATCACCTATTAATCAGTACGGTAGAGATTTTGTATACTTGTTAGTCCATTAACCCGTCACCTGCTAACCTATCAATTTAATAGGTCAAGATTCTAATAACGTGTTACGAGTAACTCATTAACCCTAAGGTAAATTACAAAATTTACAAAACCCTAACTCCTTAACATAAATACATATTTACACAAACCCTAACCCTCATCATTCTTAGTCCACCCTCCACCTCTCTCGCCTCTCTACCTCCACCCTCCACATGCAGATGGCAGACAACACTTGGCAGAGTTCACTCACCCCATCTCCCACCCACCATGTAACGTCCGATTACGTTACAAATTAGCATTAATACTACCTAAAGTATCTTACTTTACAATATACTATAAAAACTAAATCTAATAATAAAAATTATAACAAACTGCAACTACCTGGAATATATGTGTGCGATAATGTGGCTTTAGACAATAAGTACCAAGATTGGACTACACTCCTTAATCTTCACCTAGAAATGGAAACATAAAAACATATTAATAGGATGGTAATTTTATTCCCAAGATAAAAGTTTTATTCATTCTTGTAATCTCCATTTTCAAGGAGAGTAGAAATTTTATTCCTAAGGAAATGACTATTCCGATCATATTTTTTGTATCAAACGTAGGAGCACCATTCAATCCCTATAATTTGATTCTATTTAGGGCTATAATTGAGTCAACTATCACCGTTAACTCGTAAGGCGGAGATTATGGATACTCGTTGTCCTGTTAAATTGTCACCTGCTAACCGATCAATTTAATGGGTCAAGATTCTAGTAGCATGTTACGGGTAACTCATTACAAATTAGTAAATTTGCACAAACCCTAATTCCTTAACATAAATACATATTTACACAAACCCAAATCCTCATCATTCTTCCTCAAGACCTCAACCCTAAGTCCACCCTCCACCTCCCTTGCCTCCACCCTCCACATGCAGATAGCAGACAATATTTGGCAAACCTCTCTCACCCCGTCCTCCACCCTCCATGTAACGCCCCATTGCATTACAAACTAACATTAGTACTACCTAAAGTATCTTACTTGACAATGTACTATAAAAACTAAATCTAATAATAAAAATTATAACAAACTACTACTACCTATAACATATGTGTGTGGCTGTAGACACCCCGATTTTGAGGTAACCCAGAGATGAGTATTCGTATGTTGCTTTGGATGTGATCAACCCTCAAACAAGACCCCAAACCCATTAGCAAGCCAGAGCCCAAAGAAATCTGAGCTGGCTGGGCGCACCAAGGTGGCGCACCAAGATGGCGCACCAAGGTGGGGCACCTAGCTAGCG
>JAMKQA010016209.1:0-12646 GCA_024699735.1 Posidonia australis
ACAATTGGAGACAAAATAGGGCTACATAATGCCAAAAGAGGTTACATAATCTATGCCTTAGCCTTCTTAAATACTAGGGCACCTAAATGGTCTAATGACCAAACTAACCCTGAAACAAAGACATAATTCAAGACATATTTACAACAGACTAAATGAATGTTGTTATGCCTAGATTGTGCTCTAATCATCCTAATATGAATGGCCAAACATGACTAGATGGATGTGCGAGATCATACCTGAAAACTACTAAGAAATCCACTTGAAATGATGAAATCACAAAGTATGTCACCACAAAGAAAATCACAAGAAATGATGAGGTTTCTGACGAGAAAGGCTTTGGAAATTATACATACCTCAAGAGAATCAAAAATACAACCGACTCAAATCATCGGAATCACATAAAATATTACAGAAATCAAGACAAAAAAATTGCAAGAAAGTCCACGTAAAATAGGTAAACTGTGACATGTATAGAGATTCACATAAAAAATGTGATAGATCCAAATCATCAAAATCATGGCAAACATCACGGAAATCGAGATGGAGAAATTACGAAGAAGTCCACGTAAAACAAGCAAACAACGACCTGTGAAGGAAA
This sequence comes from Posidonia australis, assembly GCA_024699735.1. NCBI lineage: Eukaryota > Viridiplantae > Streptophyta > Magnoliopsida > Alismatales > Posidoniaceae > Posidonia > Posidonia australis. The sequence goes on from JAMKQA010016209.1 coordinate 599, forward strand.
TCACATAAAATGATAGAGTTTTTGAAAAGAAAGCTCGAAAAAACCATATTGATATTAAAAAAATGTTAAAAATGGGTCCGACCCTGGTCATCAGAATCATAGAAAAGGTCATGAAAATCAAAAAAAGGAAAATAATCCGTGATGGGGCCAATGTTAGCCTTTTAGTTTGTTAATGTACGTCCTCTAGCGATTAAATCCAAATCAAATAAGAAAAAATCCAAAGATATGGAATAAAGGGAGTCAAATCAAATATCAAATGAAGGAATGAGAGGACAGTTACGAGAAAAATCCATGGAAAAACACATGAAATGTAGACTTATCCAAGATGGATGGACTAATGTGCAAATGCAACGAAAACTATGTAGAATGAATGAAAATGTACCTAAATGGGTAAAAGATACTAAGAAATGATGTGGATAGAGATTATGCATAACTTGGTGCAATAATTGACATACACATGCATAAATTGATGACATAGGGTCAATTTGGTTATTTTAGTGGTCAGATGTGATAAATACATGCATGGGGATGATGCATGGTCTAAGATATGCCAAAATATATGCAAAATGTTAGGAAAAAGAAAACATGCTAAGGAAAAGGTCTTAAAAATATTAAAATGATGTAAACACAATAAGGGACAAGTATAAGGACCAAAACACAAAATTCATAAAAAAGGGTGAGAACCTAGGTTAGAATACAATCGGAGACTTTTATCCTACTTTGTAGATGATGGATCAAAGGAAAATGTGGCAGTGAGGTGTGTGAGAATTGCACCTAGATAATTTCTTGAAAACTCAGGGTCTAATGTGCAAAATGCACAAAAAGGGGAAGATCATGGTTAAAATGTGCTCAAAAAGTCTTATCTTAATGCTAGGATGTAGGATTTAAAGAAAATGTGGCTTTGTGGTGTGATTTGTGTGAAAAGTACACTTTTTGTAATTTCTTCAAAGTTCAAAGTTTACTGTGCAAAATTCACACATAGAGTGCAAATCTGACAAAAATGTGAAATTAGATATTCATTTATATTGTAAACACAATTTTTTGATGAAAACTGTATCCAGGTGATAATTTACAAGCACATGCGATCAATAAATGTGAAACATACCAAAATGTGATTTAAAATACAATTAAAACCATGATTAATGATTTAAGGAAAGAGTTTGGGGCCTAGATGTAAAAGCTCTTGTCCAAAAAACGTTATGGATTGAGTTCTGGGACTAACATGCAAAATCTCTAAAAACTAGGTCCATGCACAAAAATCAAGGTTCTATGTTGAAAACAAATCATATAGCTCCTGTGAAATGAAAATAGGGCTCCTAGGGACTTGTATGCAAAATATGGGAAGTATAAGGGCCTATTTACAAGAGGACAGAACCTAAATGCAATAAAAACAAGTTTTTAAGGACCCATGCGTAAGAGAAACAATTTCCCCAAGGCCTGTAATGCAAGAAAATCCAAGCTCTAGGTTAAAATGCAAAGAAATAAGTCTTAGGATTTAAGTGTAACAAAACATGAACACAGGGACTTGTGTGCAAATGAAAAACATGAATCTTGGACCTAATTGTAATAAAAGGACTCATGCGTAATGAAAACAATGCATTCTAGACCGAATTGTAGGGAAAAAGGACCTAAGAGTAATAAAAAGGGCCTAGATGCAAGAAAAAGGACCTAGATGTAATGGAAATCACACTTTTATGATGTTGAGCGTGATTGTCTTATAGGGTTTAGAATGCAAATTCTACAAAGAAAACTCATTTTTTAAAAGTTCTAGGGGCTTAGTGCAAACATCAGGACTTAAATGCTATGAAAATATGATTGCAGGGACTTAATTGTAATAAAACAAATTTTCACATAATAGAAAATGAAAATAAAAAAAGTTCAGGGAACATGATGCAATATTTACAGAAACAAAATAATGAAACAAACGTTATTTAAATTTATAAGGGCTTAAATACAAAATATCTGGACCTAAATGAAATGATTTAAGGACTCAAAAATAAAACCTAAAACTAACTAAACCTAAACAAAAAACACTATCCTTCGAAGATCACCGGAGGACCGCTGGCATTCCCGCTCCGACGCGACCTCCGGTGATGACTTGACGGTGCTACGGCAACTGGAGGGCTTCGATGACGGCTTAGGAGGCTGGAGAGAAGCACGGTGGAGCTTCCAAGGGTTGTGGGCTGGACAAGGGAGGCCAGAGATGCCTCCCCCACCTCGGGATCCGGCGGGCTATCGTCGACGCCAGAGAAGATGACTATGGAGGGAGCTGGTGGCGGCTGGGACGACACGTCAAGTACTAGAGAAGCTTCGGGGAAGTGCGAGGAGGCTCCTGGTTGGGTCGACAAAGGATGGGGTGGCCTAAACCACCCTCCCTGTCTCAGGCTTCGGTGATGGATGCAGTGGCGACGACGACGATCGTTTGGAGGCTGAAGCGGTAATTGGTCTGTGTGGAGTTGTTCGTGGCAAAACGGTGGAGCATCATGGTGTGGTCACGAGGAGCAAGGGCGTCCAGCGGCTTCACAGTGCCAATCATCGGTGTAGAGCAGCGGTGAGGTACTTTCGGCCATTGAAAGCCAGGTGGACTCCTCTTGAGCAACAGAAACTCAGGAAGGAGGAGGAAGAAGGAGGTGGAGAGGCCCTAGGAGGCCTTTTCCAACCAGGGAGACCCTTGGCCTCACCGGTGGTGGTGAACCCACCACTGGAGGCGAAGACGACGGGGGGCTGGGCCTACCAACTACGACGGAGCACGCCTGGAAAGCTCGACTAGTCCTATTGTAACTAAAAGAGAAGAAAAAAATGAACTGAAGGGGGAGGGTTACCTATCCAAGGAGTTGTTTCTCCCGACGAGAGTCGACGGCGACGCTCTGGTTGCACCTCCGGTGGTGGTTCAGGGGCATCTCTGGTGTCTTGCAAGAGGGATGAATGAAGTGGCCTGAAGGTGGGGGACTACCTGGTTTGCTAGGGCTCGAATCAGGGTCTCTCAAGTTCTCCCTCTATTTCTAGTGCTCTCTCTCTGTTCAGTCTCCCGTTTACTCTCCTCCTCCCCCTCACTAGTGGTTTATGAAGCTTTAAAAAGGAGTGCAAGGGACAGTTAAGGTGGTGGATAGTGGCTGGTAGTTGGCCAGCTCATAGGGAAGAAGAGAAATGGGGAGATGGTCGCAGGGAGGAAGAAAGCATTGTTTCTTTATTTTTTTCGTTTCCTAAGTTTTAAATTGAATATTGTTTGGGCTTAACTGGCCTCATTTTCTTTTGGGTTTTTTGTTTTTGTTTTAGGTCTTTTGTTGTTTTATGTTTTAGGGTTTTGATTTTGTTTTAGGTTTTGATTATTGGTTTTAGGTTTTTAATTAGGTTTATGGTTTTGATTTTGTGATTGTAATTTAGGTTTTAAATACTTGGTTTTAGATTAAATTTTTTTTAGGATTATTGTTTTTCTTTTAGGGTTTTTGTGATTAAGGTTTGGGATTTTAAAGTTTTATTTAACTTAGGTTTTTTGTGGTTTTAATTTAGTTCTTTTGATTTTGTGATTTAAGTTTTACTTAAATTCAAATTTGGATTTTATTTATTTTAGGGGTTTCTTACAGTTTTGGATTTTAATTAGAGTTTTTTAGTTTAAATTAGTTTTTTGGGTTTTAATTAAAGGTTTTTTAGTTTAATTGGGGTTTTTGTTTTTAAATTAGAATTTTGAATTTATATGGATTAAAGTGGTTTAAATGGATTTTATTTGATTTTGACTTTAATTAGTGTTTTCACTTGATTAATTTTGATTTTATGTGGATTTAGGTGGATTTTATTTAATTTTGACCTAATTAGGGTTTTCACTTGATTAATTAGGATTTTAAGTGGATTTAGGTGGATTTTGTTTAATTTTGGTTTTAACTAGGTTTTCACTTGATTAACTAGGATTTTGACTTTAATTATGGTTTTACTTAATTAATTAGGGTTTTAAATGTTTTAAATGAAATTTATTTTGTTTTTATTCTTAAGTATTGGTATTTTGCTTTGATTAGGTTAGAGTGGGTTTGTGTGGGATTAAGTGGGCTTGAGGGTTTAGGGTTTTGGTGGAGTTAGGGTTTAGGGGTGATGGTTGCAACCAGAGCATCTTCTAAAGTAGCATGCTGCCAAATAACTGCAAAATGGGGGTGTCTATAGATGCCCCTCTCTCAGCGAGGTCGAGTGACGGATAGAATCGAAACTGATGCTTAGGGTTGACAAGATACCCCGCTTGTGTCTGTGGGAGAGTGGTATTTGCTGTGAGGCTGTGAATCATTTATTCAGTGAATGCACCGAAAGTCATGACTTGGGGCCATGCAAGATGCTAATGCCAAGGGTTGACCCTGATGTCAGGTGATGCATGAGGGCGATGCTGATGCAAAGGATGATGCTTGTGATGAGTAGGTTGCTTGTCAACTCACGAAGGGTAGCGCTAGGTATTTCCCGACTCGTACCAAAGGATGCCAAGACTGCCGGGCTCGTCGCACGACAGGGGAACCTAGCAAATGACAGACCTTTTCGCTCGAAAGGATACATGACAAGACATCGAACTTGCTGACTAAAGAAAAGACTGATGACGAATGTCAACCATATAGTTTGGGGGTATCAGCCCACTCCTAACAATATGACGGTCATCAACCAAAGAGTTGGGGGTATCAGCCCGCTCCAAACAATATGACGGTCATCAACCAGATAGTTCGGGGTATCAGGCTGCTCCTGACAAGATGACGGTCATCAACCAAATAGTTCACGGTATCAGCTCGCTCCTAATAAGATGACGGTTGTGAACCAGATAGCTCGGGGTTTCAACCCGCTCCTGACAATATGATGGTCGTCAACCAGATAGTTTGGGGTATCAGCCCAAGGAAAGTGGCACTAAGTAAGACAATAAGGTTTGTAAATTGAGTGACAAAGTATGATAAGTTGACGAACCTACCAACCGGATATGTGGGTTATCAGCCCAAAGTGACTGATGACGGAAGTCGTCTGAGTAGTTTGGGGTACCAGCCCAATGTGATGAGGAAAAAGATAGTTTCATTAATTTCGACTTCATAATCAGCTGAGCAACCCTTCCCTTTTATGATTGTGAGACTATCTGATCGGATGGAGCCATTTAACAGGAATGATAGCTCTTTAGTCATGGCATAAGTGCTAAAAGGGTACTCTTGAAACCGAGTTACCATTAACCATTGAACAAAGGAATGCTATTGGTATCTGAACTGCCGCATCACTCGAATTGGATGATACTCAACACCACCAATCAGCCCCGGTAGGATGATAAGCTACATGTCAGTAGTGTTGAAGAAAGCCTCAAAATTATGAGTTGCCAAAGGAATGATGCGCCAAGTCACCTTGTCTTCTGTTAAACACTCCAGCCACTTATACTCCTTGTGAACTAATGTGAGGGTGTGAGCATGACCACTTTGGTAATAAGATTCGAAGGCTGACCGTTGAGGGTGTAAGATCTCCACACCCAGATGAGCGGCCAACCACACCTGTATAAAATCTTTGCAACCATAGAAATGTCGGCAACGACGTAATGACCACTCTAGGGCCTGGTAAATCTCTACTAGGATAACTAGAGCCAAGTCCATCAGATGGGTTACCACTACCAAAGCAATCTCCGTAACCTCGATATTCACAACAATCCAACCTTGGCTAAAAACTAGCTCACCTAAGAAGCAAGCAACAAAACTTCTCAGCCATAGCTCATTGCCTAAGGAGGTGTGCATCTCGATCACCTTGTCAAAATATGCCAATTGTAACATTGGAGATGGCCCATCAGTACAAATGAGTTGATGACCACAATCGCTGGTTCATAGGCCAGTCAGTTCACTCAATGATGAAGAGTATCTATCTCACCGCATAAACATAGTAGGCCCCATAAGCTTATGCAGATAGCACAACTGGCGGACCTCCTCCAAAGCGGGAGTCAATTCTATTCTTCCAAAGCGGAATACATGGGTTGCGGGCTTCCAGAACCAGGCAGCTACACACAAACGATATCGGGAAACCTCCACTCTTGCAATATCCAAGAACTTTGAGGGGATACCACAAGTTCGCAGCTTGTCACGATCACTATCCGTCAATTTCCCAATCCACATCCGAAGAAATTTTGAGCAAAGCACTGGTATGACCATCATGGGGAAACTCATGATCAAATAGGGAAGCTTCAGCTTTTCATTACTCAGACCACACCGGACTGGGAAGAAGAACTCCTGCGGAACATCATCAAAATATTTACTTTCAGTTGGATAAATGGCTTTCTTTCGTACAATCATATCTTAAGAAGTTTGATGTAGATAGAAAAATGCCACATAAATGCTTTGAAAATGTGGAAGAGCAACCCAAGGCTGTGGAAATCATTCAATGATCATCGGGACATAGCAAACCAAACTATAGGCTATTGAGTGGTTTAACTCGGGCACCATGCCTCGAGAAAAGATCCATGCCACCATCTAGACCAGATCTAGTGTCAAATCAGTGGGAAATGGCCATCAAACCCTGATGGCCGGGGTTGTTTGGTGACAGAGCCAACATGAAGTATTCAAGGAATCAACTATTCCATTTAATCCCAAGAGAAATACAACACAGGTCGATGATACTGTTTACACCGTTGGAATGATTATTCAGAAATTATATGCAAGACATAGAAAGTATATTGCTTATTCTGTAGGAACATGACAAAGGTCAGAAGTTGTGAGTATAACCCCCAAATACTCCGCCATGAATCGTCGTGTTTTGCGATTCATCTCTCTAGGATTTATCAGAGAGCCTGTTTTGATCTCGGAGGAATATGGTTGCTGATATCCTCGTTCTTGGGCTCAAGCAACAGAGTCGTCAATGTGCCCTAGATTAAGTTACTATCCCAAAGAGGGTCAACCAATAGGCAACCAACATGCCCGTGAATGACAAGGGAGGTTGTCACCATAAAGGCAGCTAGCATGCCCCTAGTGTATGGTATCCCTTGCTAGGTCTTTAGCCAAAGAGTAGTTGACATCCCCTTGATTTATGGAGGAGGTCGTCACCATAAAGGCAACTGGCATGCCCCTAGTGTACAGTATCCTTTACTGGATCTTTAGCGAAAGAGCAGCTGACATGCCTTTGGCTTAAGACCTAGCATGACCTTGCAAAGTGAATGAATGATAATGAATGCAGGAATGGTAGTGTCATGTTATATCACCCTCAGGATTTGGAATGCTAATGACGCATGCTATGAGAAGAGGAGAAGACCTCGATTCACAAGACACTACTGGACTACTAGGCTGTTGGTGGCTCTTCAGAATGGATGATTTAGTAGGTTAGGCTCTATGTCAGACTCTTGGGGACTTAACCTACTTTTTTGACTTTTGACTCATTTCTTTTCTCCCTCTTAGGCTTGTAGGTTCGCTCTAAACCTTGTTTGGGGGTAATGGGCATCTAGATTCATAGGGAACTGGTGGACTGTATACGAGGAGTGGCTAGTCCCTTTGGTCATTTGAATTCTTTGGATACTTGCTTCAACTCCTCCCCAAGGCCGGTGATAGGGGTAGAGTTGGCCTACTTGCCTCTCTTTCTTAGAGCTAGCTTCTGTCTTCGACTTCTGTCTCCCTTTTTTCTTTTGTGCCCTTGTGGATAAGTTTATTTTTCTATTTCAGCTCAAACTTATGCTCGCTCCTAACATTTTATCTCCCTTTGGAGGTGTAAGTCCTTAGGGAGTTTGGACATTCCGCCTAACCATGGCTGGGTGGTGGCTCCCTCGCTCACTAGAAGGTCTAGGTAGTATCAACTGAAGTGGTGTAGCCCCTTCTTAAACAGGCTAGCTATTCCGATTTTCATCATCGGGCTATGATGCTGATGCACTTATGCATGGATGCATTTTTTTCATGTGCTTTTTGATGCAATGCATGCATAATGAGTGCAAAAAGGGAAAAAACTTGAGTATGAGATTAAGCAAAAGGTGTGAATAGAAAGAGTAAAGCATGTGTAAATGCAGCTATAAAACATTGCAAGGCAAGGATACGGCTCCCCATCATTGGTAGTACTTCTTTAGGTAACACGAATTGACTGGCTCTGACTACTCAATGTGGTCCATGTCTTCAAGGATTACCGCTCTCCTAGAGAATACTTGTTTGATGATATAAGGGCCATGCTAAATGGGTCTGAATTTGTCGTGAGTGTTAGCGAGATGGTTGGCCAATAAGACTAAGTCTCCACGGACAAAGCTTCAGGGATGGACCTTTTTCCGGTAGGATCTTGCCATCCTCTTTTGATAACACTAGGCATGGTGCAAGGCATGCAGTCAATGTTCATCTATCAAATTCAACCGCGCGAAGCAATCGCCCAACCATTTGGCCTCTTCTAGTTTTGCTTCTTTCAAGATCCTCAGGGAAGGGATTTCCACCATGACTGGTAGCATGGCCTCGATGCCATAGGCTAAAGAGAAAGGAGTGGTGTCGATGGATGTTCGGATAGAAGTTCGATATGCCCACAATGCATAGGGAAGCTTTTCATGCCAATCCTAGTGAGTGTCTGCCATCTTCTTTAGTATCATTGTAATGTTCTTGTTGGCTGACTCAACCACTCCATTCATATGAGGGTGGTAAGGTGAAGAACGGTGATGCTTAATGTGGAAAATATGTAAATAATCTTCGACCCTCTTGGCTATAAAGTTCTTCCCATTATCTGATATTATTAAGTGTGGGACCCCATATTGGGCTATGAAGTTATTCATCAAGAAAATTCTCTGTTACTACAGCAATGACAGTCTTGTATGACGCCGCTTCAACCCACTTTGTGAAGTAATCGATGGCCACTAGAATGAAATGATGGCCATTACATGTTGCCGAATGAATGGCACCGACAATGTCAATTCCCTAGGTAGAGAAAGGCCATGGTAATGACATACTGTGAAGTTGTTGCGGGGGAGCATGGATTAGATTCCCATGGATCTGGCAGGTGTGACACCTTCAGACAAACTAACAGCAATCTGCCTCCATGGTCACCAATAATAGCCTTGCAACAAGATCTTCTTGGCTAATAGAATCCTATGCAAGTGCGGCCCACATTTCCCAGCATGGACTTGTAACATGATGGCATCGGCCTCCTTCTTATCCAAGCATCTCAAGAGCATTTGGTTATAGGATCTCAAGAGCCTTTCAATGTCCTTGCCTCTGTTGCTGACAGCTGAGGATGGAGGTTTTTGGTTTCCAGAAGAACCTTAACGTCATGGTACCATGGGAGCTCTTCCTATGGGATTGCTTCCTCTATGCTCATGCAGTGTGCTGGTTGATCCATGCATGTAACTGACACATCCATTGCATGGTCTTCTAGTGTAGAGAGCCATGACGCTAAGGTTTCCAAGGCATCAGTGTAGGCATTCTTGGCCTTATTCATAAAGGAAAAATAAACCTCTTGGACTTTTGCCATGAGCTTCATATGATGGACAGAGTATTGGATGTCCTTTTGATCCTTGGTCTTCCAGTCACCGTTGACCTGTGCGATAACCAGCATGGCATCACCACGCACAAGTAACTTGTGAACACCATGCTCCAAGGCCATCTGAAGTCCCAATATGCACGCCGTATATTCAGCTTCATTATTTGTGCATTTGAAATTTAATTTCCTCGTGTAGGGAGTCATCAGGCCTTGGGGGGCTACCAGTACGACACCAATGCCCATTCCTCTTTTGTTGATTGCACCATCAATGTTTAAGTGCCATTGATCCTTCTCCACAGCCATCTCCGATTCATTATTATTATCCACGGCGAACAACACCTCCTCGTCTAGAAATTGAGTCCATAAGGGTTGGTACTCTGGTATAGGTAGCTCGGACAGATGGTGTACCACTGCTTTTCCCTTTATGGATATTTGTGTGACGAAGGTGATGCCATATTCGGACAACAACACCTACCACTTGACACATCGTCCTACAAGTGCCGGCTTCTGAAGCAAATACTTCATAGGGTCATGGCGACAAAGGAGTAGGACTGGGTTTGCCATCATATAATGCCTTAGGCGTTGAGCTGCCCAAACTAGAGATAAGTAGACCTTCTCTATGGTAATGTACCTTGCCTCGCAATCATTAAACTTCTTACTCAGATAATATATCGCCCTCTCTTTGTGACCAGATTCATTATGCTGGCCCAATACTACTCCCATGGAATGTTGGGTTACGGATAGATAAAGGAGTAGGGGCTGCCCTAGCTCTGGTGGGACCAAAACTTGAGGTCTGGCTAACAATAACTTAATCTTGTCAAAGGCTGCCTGACATTCCTCGTTCCAACGGATCTGTGCATTCTACCTCAGGACCTTGAAGATCGGCTCGCAGATTGGTGTGAGCTACGCTATGAACCAGTTAATATATTGCAAGGGGAGGCATGTCAATTATGGCCCGAGCCTTAGTTGGATCGACTTTGATTCCCTCTGGTTGATGATGTGGCCAAGAAGCTTGCTAGATGAAACCCTAATGGCACATTTACTAGGGTTAAGGTAGAGCTTGTACTTGCGCAGACAATCGAACAGCTTGCTCAGGCAAGCTAGATGACCCTCAGGCTCTTTTGATTTAGCTATCATATCATCAACATAAACATCGACCTCTTGGTGCATGAGGATGTGGAATAGCACTGTCATAGTTCTCTGATATGTAGTCTCTACATTCTAGAGCCCAAACAGCATCACCTTGTAGCATAAGATTCCCTATGGGGTGATGAATGATGTCTTCGCCATATCTTCTTCTACCATCCTAATCAAATTATAGCCTAAAAATCCATCCATAAATGATAGCATTTTATGGCCGACTGTGTTGTCTACAAGGATATCAATGTGAGGTAGCGGGAAGTCATCCATAGGACTTGCCTGGTTGAAATCTTTATAATCAATGCACATGCAAACCTGTCCATCCTGCCATTCTGGGTATAGGACAACTTTGATGAAGTCCTCCTAATGTTGCTTCATGATTTCCTCCTTAAGTTTGAGGAACCACTAGGGTCGTCATCTTCTAAGCTTTTGCTTGATGGGCTTGACATCTAGCTTTAATGGAAGATTGTGTACTACTACCACTATATCCAGACCGACCATGTCGTTATAAGTCCAAGCGAAGACATCTATGTATTCCCTAAGGAAAGCAATGAATTCTGCCCTCAACTACGGGGTGAACTTAGCACTGATGCACAATTCTTTGACATCGTTAGTGGTCCTGATGTTCACCAGCTCGATCTCGTCCTCCACATGGAGATTCAGGCCTTTTAGATCATTATCATAGTGCTAGAATTCTAATGGTGCGTTGTCATCCCCATGTGCACCATTGTCATCCTCTTCCTCGTAGGCTACAAGCTCGAATAACACCTCCTTCTAAAATGTAAGATCCATTGTATCAAAAGTGCAAATTTGCTCTAATGCTTGGCCCTTTTGGCGTCGAAGGAGAGTTACACTAACTCTCGTATTCTTGTACTAGCGGCAAGCAGCCTTTGTGTCACCATTTTCTATATCATTTCTCGAGTCAAATGCTTCTTGACTCTCTGATGCTACTTCATCACTTATTGTTAATCTTTTTGGTTTTTCTAATTTTTTGGGATTTTCTTTGCTATTTACAAGTGGTATTGCTGATTGGTAGCTGCCCTATTGCTAACTGATTAGAGTGACACCGCCTACGTTCTTCCCTGAGCTCAACTTAGGGTCTTTCTTTTTGACCCCCACCTTGTGTATGGTGGCGCTTAAGCTGTTGGTACCATCTAGACCCACCTCCCGGCTACTAAGTGATTAACTCATCTGGTCTAGAGTAAACTGTCTCCTCTTCTTCCTTCAGAACCATGATAGTGGAATTGTCCTGAGTTTGCTGTGGCGAGGGAGAGGCTACTTCAATCATTGCTGCTTTGCCTTTCTAGCACCTCACTTCCTCTATGGTATCTTCTGCCAAGACGGCGAGCTACTCTTGAAATAGAACTTCCAATCTTTGGAGCACCTTGTCTATTTGTGCTTCCACAACTGCTCCCTTGTCCTCATTGGATGTGAGATCCACATAATACGTAGCCTCTGGACCATCACTAGTGTATGTCAATGGTATTGTGCAGGGGT
>JAMKQA010016210.1:0-15555 GCA_024699735.1 Posidonia australis
AATGATTTAAATCTCAATTTGATAAGTGGTCCAATAGAGATGTATTGTGATAACCAAGCGGCAATTAGTCTTATACATAGTGGTGCAAATAATTCAAGAGGACAGCATATTAACTTACACTATCACTATATTCGTGATACAGTGAAGGAAGGAGAAATAAAATTGAGTTATATTCCTACGGAAGATATGATTGCTGATCCTTTCACAAAAGGAATTCCAGCGGGAAGATTCATTAAGTTCGTGAATTTAATGGGATTAAGAAACATTTCCATAGATGATGGAAATGAAGAACATTCTCATGAATAGTGGGAGTGAAAAATTAAAATTTAAAATATACACTTCACGGATAGTAGAAGTGGAAATAAGACATCTCTGTGCATGGAACTTGTGCATGGTCTTCTTGACCAGGTGGGAGATGTGAGTAATGGTCATTGAAGACCATTTAAAATGAAGGTTGGTCAACCGGACGACCGTTTTCACCCATTCATGGCCGGATTTATTCCGACGGTTACAAGACCTTTATGGTCGGGAATTAAAAAGACTAGGGGGAGCCGTTGGAGGAGGGGCAAAGGAGTGTTCAAGGTCCCCTATAAATAGAGGAGAAGATAGAAAGGAAAAGACACTGAAATAACTTACAACGATCTTCTTCCTTCTTGACCGTCGCCGGAGTCCCAAATCCTAACCGGAAAACTCTTCCCTGTCGGCGATCTTTCCATCAGTCTATTGTTGTCTATTTTTTCACTTTATAGTCTTTGTGCTTTATAACCTTTCTTATTATCGATTGGTTACATCTTTGTCCAAATAATAATAATAATAATAGTTAGAGAGACCTTGGTCTTGTTTTAATGCTACGATTAAGTCTTAAATTAGTGCAATTAAGACCTCAACAAAAAAATGTGTTCTTGTTCACCAAAATGTCCATCATCAAAATCATATTTGATAATTAAGCTTGAAACAAAAATATCTTGTGACTGTCTAATGACAAGATGATATTAGAGTTGGAAGTGTAGGAATTAAATGTCGTATGAAACCAAATACTACCACAAAGTAAGTTAATGAGAGTTACCGTTAAAGATTGTGTAACTTAACATCTAGAGTCCTACACCGTATGGTGTCCTAACTTGATTATTGAAGGCCAAGTAAGAATATTGTAATGTTCCTAGAAGTACTTGATGTAGTTTAAAATATTTAATCCTATATCAAATAAACGGAAGATCCACGATGAACATGTAAGGATGACCACGTATTGAAGTAACCAACAAACATTTTTACGTGTGTTGGTTGGCCGCACGGACGTTGCTTCTGAATTATGGTTTTACAGATTTATTGTGTATCGGACCATATTAATGGACTTGGGTTCGGGTCATGACAGGAAAGTCATGAAGTCCTCCCGAGGACCAATATGTAGAAAAACCGACAGTCCCGTACCCGCTCCGTGACGTTAGCAGCAGCAGCAATTCGGTAACCGACTCAGCGGCGGAGGAGAGCAGAGGTCGGAATAAATGGATACTCGCAACATCCAGGACCACCACCGGCGGCAGCTGTTCGCGAAGCACGAGGTGGAGCGGCGCCTCTTCAAGGCCCTCCTCCGCGACCCGGACCTCCCCCAGGACCTTCAGGACAAGTTCCGGGGCCAGCTGAAGGCCCTCCCAAGGAACAGCGCCCTCAGCAGGATCCGGAACCGCTGCATCTTCACCGGCCGCCCCCGAGGTATCCTCTCCCTCTTCCGCATGTCCCGTATCGTCTTCCGCACACTGGCCAACCGTGGTGACCTCAACGGCGTCAGGAAGTCGTCCTGGTAGACTGGCGAAAAGAAAGCTTTCTTCCCCTTTCCTTCCTGCATCGGCGGTTGGACCCTGGCATTTACTGAATTCTGGTTCGGGCTAACGGAAATTCTGTTTCGAATAATGGTTCTTGTTTCTCCTGCCCTATTTGTTGGCTAGTGTGTTGTATGATTTTACTTCCTTTGATATTTGATTTCTATGAATACATCTTGGTTGGTAGCTGGTTGAACAAGTCATTTTTGTGTGAGCAGGGGTTTTTGTTTTTGTTGTATTAGTAGTTTTCTGTGCTTCTTGTATATGTGAAATGCATTTGTCATGGATTATTATACCTGCGGTACTACTTTCATTGTGAACGAGAGTGTGCATTCTCTTCCGTATATGGGAACTCATTGTGCTATTGATTAGAACATTATTCATGATTTCATGCTAGCAATTTTATTTTTTAAACGGAAAGCTGGGAGTCCAACTGTTATTTAAGGTTCACAAGCTGACAGAACTGGAAAGTAGGTAGTCAGCATACTAGAGCTTGTGCCCTGGAGTCTTGTCTAATTAGTATCTTGAATTCCACCAAGTTTCATGGGTTTAGTAGTTTGTGTGACCTTTTGAAATCAATAGATTATTTACTTCTGGATCCTTTAAAAATCCCTAAATTTCATAAAACTTGAGGGGCCTTAGTGACGTTGTTAGGAGACAAGATAAGAGAGTTGATGAAGGGAATGTAATTCCCCCTTTTATCCTGTTTACATGTAATAGAAATTCATAGGAGGACTTAATATATTTTATGCTCTTGGGGGAATATTTTCTTCTGGTATTGATAAAGATTTTGTTGTGGAGTATTTTGGGTTGTAAATAACTGAGCCAAGATAGAGAAAACAAATGAGCTAGTCAAGAATGAAAGCCTGGATGCTTGCAAATCTAGGAAACATAGATGAAGAAGGATCGATCCAGATGTATTAGAGGCATTGGAAATTTTAAAATTGCAGAATATTTTAAAAGGATTGAAAGGTGCGTTGTAGGTTGGAACCCATTGATGTGGGTGGAAGCAGCTATTCGGGCATGTTTTGATTGCTAGTGAAATTGCATAGGTGAACAGATCCAACAGGCATTTTTCAGTAGTTTATAGTTCTACTGGTATGTGGAGCATTATTTGATGTGTGAGAGGCTTGATCACTGAAAGAGGCAGCACAAAATACCATAGGTGATGCTAGGATATTAAACAAGATTCTTAGAGGATGCAAATAGAAGGGGGTATGTATCCAGATATGTTTGAATTCTCACATTGGCTTGGTAATTGACTGTTATTATTCATCCTCTGACTTGCACTTCTACTGTTCTATATGGAGTATAGGATTTACCCTCTTTGTTTTAAATTAGTTTAGGAAGTAGGAGGTCAAATTTCCAGACATATAAGTTATAAATTAAATGGGCAGATAAAGGTTTTTTAGATGATCATCTCCGTATTTTCAACTCCTGCAGCCAAAATTAATTGCCAAGACTGGTAGGAATACTGAATCTTGGTGGAAAGAGAGTAGTAGAGGACTGTGATAATATGACAACTGACAAGGCAATTGACAATTAGACCTTGCCATTTGAAAGGGAAAAGTTTTGGTGAAAGGATATGACTACGTGGAACAAGGAAAATTACAATTTGCTGATTCTCAATTTAAAGAGGTAGAAGACATGAAGTTGTGAGGAATTTGAAGATGGAGGTACTTGCTTCCTGGAGTAAAATTGAGAGGAAAAGGCTCAGCTGTAGAGAGCCTCTTTGTTATATGTATGGTTCAACTTCTTGAATTGTATCCATGTTTTTCAATAGGTGTAGCCATAGCTGGTTAACCCCCATTAAAAGGGTCCATTATAGTGAAATTTATCCTTGCGGTTTGGTTGCTTTAAACCTGCTGTGTGAGTTTTTCATTATGGATTGTACCTCCATTTTGTGCATTCAGCATCATGATTATTCATTCACTTGCTTGTATGAACTTCCATGAGTTATTTATTTTAAGAATAACAGGTTTGAGGATTCATGAATCTTAGCTGCCTGCCACTATTAATAAATTTATTGTTTGGTTGAGCTACCCTTAATTCCATACAAAATCCTTTCTTTTTGAACTATCTTCTATGTTTGTTGAACATCAACTAGGTGAAGCCTTTTTTTTTTTTTGCTCAAGCTTACTTGTGATTGAGATTGTACTACTTGTTCTTTAATTTTTGTAGGTGAGTGAAAGTTTATCCCCAATAATGTTCTTAGACTGTTTCTATAACCAATTATGGAACACCACAACTCTGTTACACAGTCCTAAGCTCTTTGTCTTGCTTCATCTTGACATATTTCTTTCTGTTCTGCCTTTTTTTACTTGTTGTCTACTACCGAAAAACTCAGTAATCTGTGACAAAATAGAATGCATTCTTGCACAGGTAAAGGTTCCTTCTTTTCAGTTTCACTCTTGAAAACATTATCACATACATGGCCATTTTCATCGATTTTTCAATTTCACTCTTGAAAACAATATTACATGCATCACTATTTTCATCAATAATTCTATTATAACATATACCTCAATTATTTATACGTCCTCTATCTGTTATTCTCATGCATTGTCCTTGTCAATGTTATCTTGTAGGAGATTTAATAAAATTTCTCGATTATGTATGTTCCCATTCTTCATGAATTAAGTTTCTTAAGAAGGTTTTGATCATATTATCATGCTGGTGATTCTAGCTTTCACTTTCTTAAAAATGTCTACTTCGTCCTGAAATATTTACTCATGTCGTGAATTGCAACTGTTACATGTTTACTGCCTGTTACGAAAAAAAATTGTATTTATTTTATTTAGAGCAGACAGGATAAATTGCTGTTGATTAAATACAGATATAAAGTTTTGGACTATTGTTGTTGTTGATATTCCTTCACATCTTTGCTGCTAGGAATCTGAGCGTCTTTGCAAGTTTGTATTGTTCATGGTTCTTCACATAATAGTGTCAACGTGTATCCTTTTCTACAAGGTCTTCCTAGTTTTATTTTGGCTGATGATTCTTTTTTTAATGGAAATGCGTTGCAGTTATTTAAATATGGAAGTGGGCGCATTCGTCAGCTAGACTGCACGAGGTTCCCATCTCGCCCCAATTTAAATGCCTTTTGCATTTGTCATTTATTACAAGCTTGTAACCAATTTTAGATGGCCTTGTGCCTTTGTGAGGTCAAATTATACCATTTACTTTGTATGGTTCAGTAATGCAGTGTTACTGTATTCAAATGCTGTTATCGAAATTAAATCTGATTCATATTAGTTTTGTTGAATGGATTCTTATAAACACCATGTCCCTGAAAATTGTGGTTCTTTGCAGATCCTAGTAGTCTGTCTTCTCTTCGAACTTGTTCGTAAGCACCTTTGTGATCTAATTTATTTGGAATTATTTTGTCTCGAAATCCAGAAACTTTTATTTGGCAAGTTTATATAAAAAATCTCTCTCTTGCGGATCAGGGACAGAGCCACAGGGGAAAGTGGGGCTGATGGGGGCTCGTGCCTGCATTGATCTCGGTGAACAAGTAAGGGAGTATTTAATGCTCTTTATGTGTCTTTTGTACTAGTCCCTACAAAAATTTAAAAATATAAATAATCAAAACACATTAGAATTACAAAAGTTTAGTAGTTTTTTCTATATATGTGTTTTCTTTAAATTTTTGATAAATTTAACATGATGTGTTGACTGAGTAAATTACATAAGTAAACAAATAATTATGCATTGCTAAGAATCAAATATCAAAACATGTATATGTTCATTGTTGTCAATCATGTCACAAAACATTGTTGCTACTCATGTCCTTAACAGAATGTTTGTTTTGAAGAAAGAGAATAATCTTATCATTGGTATTTAGCTTCTTTATTTAGGTCTTAATGTGGTCAATATTCAATACACAAATGACATCCTTATTTTCTTAACTCCTACTGATGTTTGTGTGATCATTTAAAAAAAAATTTATGCTGCTTCCAGGTCTGATCATGTCTTAAAATAAACTTTAGTAACTCATCTATCATAGGAATAGGTGTTTTAAAGATTATGCTTAATAGGTGTTGTAGCATTCTAGGTTGTAATCCTGTGTCCCTTCCAATTAAATGCTTGGGTCTTTCCTTATTTTATAGGAATGTCTCATATAATGATTGGTTACCTGTCTTGGACAAATTTACGACCAAGTTAATCACATGAAAGGTTAAATATTTATTTATTAGAAGTAGACTTATATTAATCAACTCAATGTTATCAGTCATTCCTACTTATTATTTATTAGTTCTTCATCTCTTGGCAAAGGTGGAGTTAGAGATACATTGTTTCAAGGAGTAGGATGGGTTGGAGATACTTAATCTTAGAAATTTTAGTACTGTATTGAAATGTAAACTGTTTTGACAACTACTAGTAAACAATTCACATCTTAAATCGCTTGAGTTAATTAAAACTAGATACTTTTCCTACAACCAGGTTGGGACACTTTTAAATGTGGCGACAAATAGGACTTCATCCCTATGACAGAAATTAAGGACTTATTTTTCTATTGTTAATACTTTTATTCTTTTTTCAGTGCATAATGGACAAAAAACTATATTCTAGGAAAACAAGTGGATAGATAATATTACTTTGAAATATGTTTTATTTGTTTTATACCTTATTTCTGTCATTAAGAAAGATACAGTGAAAAGAATGCTTATTAAATATAACTCAAATTATCAAGATTTATTCCACAATTATAGTGGTAATGCTTCTAATGACAATCAGATATCATTATAGATGCAACGTTTTACAACCATTATGAAGTCTCTATGGTTAAACAATGAGCTTGACAATATATATTGGGCTTCTACTATCGATGATATCTTTTCTAACAAAATCAGTTATACTTTAATAAATGATGGTGGACTTAGATCTCAATTCAGGAAATGTATTTGAAAAAGTTGGATACCTTTAAACATTAATATTTTCGTTTAGCTAGTAATACATGATAAAATACTTTTTAAAGCTAACTTATCTAGGAGAGGATGGCTAAGCTTACTTTCTTGTATATCATGTGGCTATAATGTGGAAACTACTGTACGTATCTTCTTACATCGTCCTGTTGCTACAATCGTTTGGATTTTTTTAATATGATATTTATTGCTTAAATGACATCAGTATCTCTAATATTTACTCCTTGTTGAATAAAGTAAAGTTCAATTTAAATTTGAATGGATGGAACATACTCATTCTGATTGTTATTTGGATCCTATGATTAGATAAAAATTCTAAGATTTTCAAAAATAAGATTAGGAATTTATCTTTAATTTTATTCCAAACTATATTCTTGAACAGATAATTTGGTTTCAAAATAGACGTTAGTGGTTATTTCTCAAGTCATTCAATACCATGCAACAGAAATGGAATCAAGTTCAGACTAATCAAGTTACTCAAGTTATTGTTACTTCCATTGACATTTTTGTAGACCTTGTTTCTATCTTGGATGACTCCAATCCTGTTATTGAATCAGTATATGATCTCTTGAATGCTGCATGTGTGTCAGGCGATTGAAGAAATCTTTGTTAGTTATAACTTTAGAGTATTAGTCATACTAATTTTGGTAATTTTGGTTTCTAGACTATATTTAAAATACTTTTTTGAGACAATTTCAGTGGTTAGCTTTTACAATCCTCTATCTTTAGGATTCATTTTTGAAAACTGTAATTTAAACATTGTTATTTTGATTTGTAACTTAGTAGTAGTACTCATAGTCAAGTGAGATATTAATATTATCTTATCGTTTGCAAAAAACATATATATATTCAAGATTCATATACAATATATTAGCCTCTACTGTAACAAAATCCTAACTTCATTCCTGTTATGAATTCCAAAAATTGATCACAAGATATAACTCAGGCACATAAATCTGCCGTTGTATTTTTAAACAACAGACTCTACCTATCTTCCTTGTATGCCACAACTCTTCTCGAAGCATTTCACAATGAAGAATGTGGGCAAGGAAGAAGCAATGGCTTGTCATGTATTCAATTGTAAGAGGAGACACAGACTGACCTACCGATCTTCAGGTGCTTGGGGTTTTTTTTCGTTGGCTCGGAATCTCTCATCCTTGCGTATAACAGGTTCATTACGTTTAACTTCATTTGACAGCCGGAATCACATTTACTTCGAGTTAGAGACAGATTGCACCAGCACTTGATGTATCGAAAGTGAATTCAGATAATTGCTTTATAATAATCGTGTTGTACGCCAATATGACAACAATAGACACGTCATTGGATTGTTGTCCATGAAGGACTGAAGGAGTGCAGTTTCTTAAACAATAATTTATTTGGTGGGGCATTATAAGAGGTATCATTTAGTAAATTGGACAGTCTTGTCTCGATCCAAGGAGCAGAGGAGTTGGGGCATTATAAATCTCAAAAACTTTAGTATGGTTTTTAAATGTAAGTTATTATGGAAGTTCTGGACTTGTGCCTTAAATCTAAAATGACTTAGCTTGTTAAAAGTCAGATATTATTTCAGGTTGGGGCATTGTTAAATTATTTAGATAATAAGTACTCCCCTATTTGGCAACAACTTAAGTCTTGCTTTAGTATTCTGAATTGCTTTTCATTTAGTGAAGTAGGTAACGATGAGGACACTATATTTTGAGAACATAAGTGGATACATGGACACTCTTTAAAACACAGGTTTCCAGATCTGTGTAAAATGGCAAAGTAAAAGAAGACATCTGTTAAAAAAATCATGTCTTTAAGTAGGTAGAATTTTCTAGGACTTTTTGATTTCTCTAATAACTCTGAGCATCGAGCATCATTTTAGTCAACAACATCTTTTAACCTAAATGGGTCAGCTGACAGAAGTCATATCTGGACTGCAGTTTAATCTGACAAAGGACAAAATCATTTGGCCGGTTAATCACTCCCTGCTCTTTACAGTTAATTTATGTTACAAAGTTTTAAATGATGACGGACTGAGATTTCATTTATATAAACTCATATGGAAGGCTTGGTTGTCTCTAAAAGTTAAATTATTCTCTTGTCTAGCAGTGTCAAATAAGATTCTTACACGAGACAATTTAAAGAAAAAAGGTTGACTGGGACTAGAGTCATGCCCCATGTGTAACGGTTGTTATGAAATAGTATCTCATTTCTTCATCCATTGTCTTTTAACAATTTCTATTTGGAAGTTTTTTGTCATGGATTCCATGTATCCTGTTTTTTATCATATAAAGGATCTTTTCAACTATAAGTCTCATTGTGCCTTTGCAATATCTAATAAAGGTTGGCACGGACTGATCTCGACTGTGATCTGGTGTATCTGGAAGGAGAGAAATAGTAGAATTTTTCGCAACATATCTAATTCTTTTAGGATAATCTTACTTCATATTATTTCTCTTATGAATGCTTGAGCAGTAACCTTGGCCATAGGTTTTGAAAGGGACTTCTTAATTCAAACGGCTACAGAAATGCAACATTCTTGGAGTCTGGATCAACAAAATGTTGGGGCTTCCTCTGTCAACACAAATCCTGGGATTCATATATTCTAAGCAAATGCTTCTGTTGAGGGTAGAACTGCTGAAGATCACTCCTCTTGATCTTTTTCTAAAAGGAAGTATTAATTTTGCAATTTCGGACATATTTTGGTCACTCTTGTACTTTATCAGGGGTCAATTTTGGGTTTCCCGTGTGATCTGCTGGATCCTTAATATGTTTGTCTCAGCTTGGACTTCAAATTTTACCTCTTCCTGGTGGTGGTCTCATAATCAGGAATTATTAATATAAATATTGTTTCCAACAAAAAATTATTTGGTGGGTCTCTTTTTCAATGTGTACATAGGCATGGAAATTTGGTCGGTCCGGTCCAGGCCCGCTCGGTCCAGCCTGGGTCCGAAAAAATCACTCGTGGGTCGGTCCGGGCCAGGCCCGTCGCGGGCCGCGGGTCGTGCGGGGCCAAACGGGCAGGCCCGCCAAGGCCCGCAGACTAGGCCCAGTTTGGCCCACGAAGCAGTCCGGGCCGGCCCGCGTACAGTGAAAAAAAAAAGAATTTTTGCAGTCGGCCCGTGGGCCCAGCCTGGACCGGCCCACATGCGGGCCATGGGCCGTGCCGGGCCCATGGCCTGTCATGTCTTGTACATCGCGAATAAATGCAAGATGTGATTACTTTAGTTTTTGCTTCTAGCCTCCAATTATTTATTTGTTTCAGTGGCAGCTGCATCTTTCTTTGAACCTTTTTAAATGTGGAATAACTTCAGGTTTAGCATTTTTCTATCTGCTGACGAGAGATGATCACGCTTTTGAATTTTTAACTGCAAATGGATTAAAAAGACTCAGAATCCCACCTTGAGAGTAACTTGACGCTGATTGATAGATGCATCTTCGATTCTAATAAGAGAAAACAAACGCCAAAGTCATTGTAATCAGGTTATGTTCAGTTTAAGTTCTGACAAATGATCTTTTTTACGGAACTTTCGAGCAAAAATTCACATGCCTTGACTTTTGGTTTCCATCGAATTTACATACCAGGAGTTGTTTCGACTTCTACCATTAAGTTGATTTTATTCTTGTCAAAATTTAAATCAAACACAATCTTAAAATGAAATCATCAAGGATATCCAACACAACCTCTTGATTCAAGAAAAACAGGCAAGGAAAACTCAGGTGACTATGAAGTGCAATAACAAAAAAAGCATGAAACGAGCGAGTGATTTCATATTGGTTGGACGAACAAATACATAGTTTGCTAGTATTATTTTTGTCACAATTGATTAACTAAAGCTAATTTACTAGGACACGTAATACAAGAAAAGTCATATAATAATGAGTGTTTTGCTTGGACACATCTCGTAGAAGATGATATTACTTGCATATATTGTAAAGCATCGTCATACATCTGTACAGCACTGAAGTATTGCTTGTTTGATGTTGCTAATAAAAGGTGATGCAAATACAACTCTAGCTTTCGAGAGGGAATGTCAAAACATATGACAATCCTAAGGAGAATATACTAATATTAAACATTCAGGAATAGCAAAGATTCCAAGTAAAACAAATTTATACATATGTAAAATAAAATCGAACTCTTCACAATCATTCACTAGAAAATTGAAGAAATGTGTCTCCTCAAGCAAATAATGCTGGGAAATCATGTCTGCCTAATGTGTGTATATCTCTATATATTATTATATACTAATGCAGTATGCACTACAGTAGATAAGCACAAAAACCCTTAACTCCTTCACAGTAACATCAAGATGTATCCCAAAGTAAAGTCTCCAAAAAAGAAAGAGAAAAAGCGGATACATACCCGCAAAAATGGGATTAGAGACTCACCCATGTATCCCTAATTGGACTCTACTAATGGAGGAGGGAAGATTTCTATCATTTCACCGAAGGGATGATATAAGTCTACAATCACATGCATGTCATGTCTCCCTATATACTTTTTTGATATTTCCTCGATCGTATACCAAGTTTCTCATGGTATATATAGGATGGTGTAAGAAACGAAGAAGGGAAAGAAAAAAGAAACCAAGACAAAACAAAGTGCAGGCAAATCAAGAAGAAGAACCAGAGAGCTTCATGTTTGGCAGAACAAATGGCAGAGTGACGAGTACTCCCATATTGCTTCCGGTTGCTCCTGAACGCCACTGTAACACAACTGTCCCATTGTTGCCATCTCCGACACCGCAGCGTTGTTCTCCAACGTCGTCGGAATACTTTCCTGCCAGAAAGCCGGAATCTGATCCATTCCAGCTCCAAACATCCAAGAAAGCTCCATATCTGAAGAGCCCAATTCAAAACACGGCCTGTACCCTTCATCAGCTGCAGTGATCGGCGCTGGCTTTGGTGGAGGCGGTGGCGGCGGCGGCGGCGGCGGAGGCTGTGCAGCGGTTCTCTGCGTTTGTTGCTTTCGGTGGTTGAGGAGATTCCGAATCCTCGAAGCGAGAGGAGAATTGTAGGAGGACGGGACGCGAGTGGTGAAGTTGGTGCGTGTGTTGGAGCCACGGAGGAGACATGCAGCCTCGTCGTACGCGCGCGCTGCCTCCTCGGCGGTCTCGAACGTCCCGAGCCACATGCGGATTTTCTGCGTGGTGTCTTTTATCTCCGCCACCCATCGGCCGGAAGGCCTTTGCCTTACACCCACAAACTTGGTTGTCCCGTTGCTCATGATCTTGGGTTTGAGCTTGGGCTTTGTGGGTTTGGATGTTGTAGGGACGTGGGATTGCCGGAGGTTGTGGTGTTGCTGTTGGTGTTGTGGTTGTTGAAAGTTGAGCTCCATTTTAGAAGAGGAGAGAATAGTATGAGGAGGAATGGGAAGGGGAGACGGAGAGGGATCTGGGATTTTAAGGGAGAGGGGAAGGCGAGGGAGAAGTCTTACTTCATGGATGATGAGATCGATGGTGGGTAGCATGACAGCATGTTACATGATCTTTGTTTTTCAGAATATTGAATACGGATTCTTATTAAATAGCATTGTGGCTCTATCATAGTCATGACTATAAAAAAGATGTTGGAAAAATGGTATGAAAAATGAAAGTACGGAAACGATGTATTTGTTTTTCCTGCCTATCCACCGTTAGTCAAAATGGGAGGTGCGATGGATGATATTTTTTGTTTTGCACATAATAGTTGAAGAAGCACTGTATAAGAGAGAATGATCTCGAGTTTATGAGGAAGCAAATAGTGCATTTAGAACCACCAGTGGGAGAGGCTACGCGTCTACCAGAAACGAGACAAATAGTTTCTACCATAATACAACTTATGGGAGAAGTTGAAAGGCCAAAAGCTGCCTAATTAGGCGATGTCAATTACATCTTTAGTTTTACAACATTTACAGAAAGATAACCAACTATCATGGTGCATTTGACTAGGAGGAGTGGAACTTCCACCTTCCTCTCAGGTTCGAATCTCACGAACCGCAGGGAGAAAATATATACATATCGATATCAAAAAAAAAACATTTATAGAAAGATCAACGTCATTCTTGGTTTTTTCAAAGCGTAGACCTAACTGGTTTACATGCACATGAATGCATATTGTGTTATTCATGGGACTATTTTTTTTGATAACAGTAGCTTAATATGATTTAGTTTTTTTTATTATCGGTTTAAATTTTTGAATACCTCAGGATTTGAACCCGGGGTGTGTGGCGAGTTTTTACCATCTCCCAGCCACTGTGACAATGAGGCATTGTCAGCTTAATATGATTTAGTCCTTAGCTTGAAAACCATAGTCAATGGTACAACAAGTTCGAAGTTATTACAATTCCAGGAATGGAAATATTACAAGTCCAGAATTTCACTTGAATGGAATGCGAAGTTACATTCAACACCATATCCAAAAATTGTACATTCAAAGCCTAACCATAAGTAGATTACAAAGTCCCAGCCAAATTACCAAAAATTAAAAAGACAGAACTAGCTTTTATCAAGCCTCGTTCCCTGCGCTAGAGGAACTAGGCATATTGAGATCCTGATCTGTAAGGTGAGGTTGAGGAGCTTCAATAGATCCCCTAGAAGAGGTAGGATTGTTTGGGATAAGCTCCTTAGTCCACGTATTGTGCATGGACGAGATAGAGTGAAGGATTTCTTCTTTTTCAAATCTTGGAGCATGTACTGAAGTGGTTGGATGAGATGTTGGAGTCTCAGGATCAAATATTGTTCAGGTCCTCATTTTCCAAACAGTCATATATCGTCATGTGTAACCATGCCGTCGAGAATGGCAAAAATATGCCAAAGTCGGCAAAGTCACAGCAAAAACAACAAAAATAAATATAATGCAAATGCAGGAGTCGCCACCTAGTCTATTAAAATGGAAGACGAGGAAAACCATATAAAATATTAAAATCATGCAAAAAACAATGGAAAAGGTCTTGAACCAAAAAATATGGGTAAGGATCCCTGTTACGCACGAGGAAGGTGTTAGGCACCCTCGTACGCTCGATAAATCGGTCTTCTATTGGTTTCTCAATTACTAATGAAATGTCAGCTTTGCAGCCTTTGCTGTACGCCTGAGGGCGATATGCCATGCCATGCTTATGTGTGGTGTCTATAATATGGGTGCATGATGTATAGGGGTGTGTCCTAATGCTCAGAAGTATCACTCGTATTGCGGGATTAGTATTGATGCAAGAATATTGCATAATAAGATCAAAGATCTAAAATCTCGAGTGAGTTTTCATCCTTGCATTGCTATATGCCTGATGCAAACTAAAATGCATGGAAAATAGTTGAAAACAGAGTTGTGCCTTCCTAATACATCAAGGAAGAAAGCCAAAGAAAACCCAGAAGCAAATCGAGTCGGGAAAAGCATGTTAAAACCATATAAAACCTACTGTGTGCTACTGAGAACAGACCAATGTGCCTGTTTGTTGCGCCAGACTGGTGCGCCACCTATGTGCGCTTAGGTGGGCTAGGAAGATGTGCTGAGTGAAAACAGAAAACTATGCAAAGCCAAATCACAAAAGAATGCATCTTGGAAAAGGTATGCAGTGCAAAATCCTTTGTAAAACTTGGAAAAACATACTTTAAAAGCGAAAGAAATGCACATGCAACATCTATGGACCTTGTGCTCAAGGGCTAGTAGCCTCACACAAGATCCTACCTATCCTATGCTAAGTGAGAAAAAAAACAAGATTCAGTCATGACATTAGATCATGGGCTGATGCATAAAATCTCCATGTAGGAGTAAGGTACAAACAACCTATCAAATTTCTGCCCAAGACTGAATATGCAAGGGGAAAAAGAAAATGTTAAATGATCTGGTTTAAAACTGAAAACATGCATGTAAAATCATGGTATATTAGAGAACAATCGATAAAACTATCAAGCTCAAAGTCCTCAGAAACACCATGCAAACGGGAATGCAAATGAGTGCTTTGCTCTCTGACCAGTCTGGAGCACCTGCTTGGTGCGCCAGATTGGTACGCCCTAGAGAATTTGGATCAGACTGTAATCTGATCCAGAATCTATCCCAGAAAAGAGATGGGTGATTTTATTAATGCCAATCAGTTTATGTCAATGATAAAAACTAAAAAAAAAGATGTGATGCAAGTGAGCAAAACGGATCTTATCATGATGTGATTCAAAGACATGATAAATTGCAAGTTCATGTTCAAAATGTTTATGTAAGTGTAGGCACCTTGATTTTGAGGTGACTCATTAATAATTCTCTAGATGTTGCTTTGGATGTGGCTGACCCCTGAACCAATCCTAAACCCACAGCAAGCCCGCAGCCCAACTAGAACTCTCGATAGGTAGGAGAGAGCACCTAGCTAGCACACTTATTAGCACACCTAGTTAGCACATTTACCTAGCACACCTAGCAGGCGCACATGCCAGGCGCACATACCCGACGCACATCCCAGGCACCTAGCCATTTCGTAGGCTGCGGGCTTTCCACCTACCATGGTTGTTACCTCTAGCAACGAATATGCCATGGAATCTTCCAGACTTTTCGTCTATGAGGCTCCCTGCATTCGCATGAGTTACCCTTGAGAAATCCCTATAAATAGACACCTATAGGTAGCCATTGGGGAGGATTAGAAAGTTGAAGACACACAATTGCAACCAGAATTCTGCAGCTATCCCTTTGAGTTCTTGGCTTTCTTCTTGCATCCAGAGATATCCTCAACCCTTCCAAAGCATCAAGGAGCTTATTATCTTAAGTCTTCTTTGAAGGAACATCCAGGACAAGGTAGGCCTTCTCGCTTTTCTTTTTTACTTCTTGTTCTTTTACATTAGAATAAGGCATGCTAGAAGCTT
>JAMKQA010016211.1:0-13254 GCA_024699735.1 Posidonia australis
GCACGAAGAGCAATCGTCCATCACAAAGCAAAAATCAGAGGAACCAGAAAAAAGCAACAACAGGGCCCCAGATCTGGAAGGGCAGAGCCTCTCCGGAGGTCTCCCCCCTCCGGGATTAACCCGCACAGAACATACAGATCGAGAATCTGTGTTCGGATTACAGGTAGGGGCCAACCTCCTGCGACGTCCCCGAGGCGGGGCCGTCAAAGAGGAAGCAAGGGAAGGAGTTACCAGCCGTCGGCAAGATGATGTCTCAGCGGAGGAGATCTTTCTGGAACGGAGGAAGTAGGGAGAAGGTGATACCAAGGTAGATCGGGTATCAACCGAGGGCATCAGAGCAGAGCGACAGCCCCTGGGGGGGTGCCATTGCCGATAAGGGCACCGGAGATCGAAGCGCTAAGGCACTGAGATCGCGTAGCTTTTGACAGGAAATTTTCGCCAGAGCAGCGGAATCAATTCTTCAACTTCATATATATAGTATCATTTTCATCTAAACCTTTCTTGATTGATCTGAACTCGTTATCTTGCAATTTGTATTATCATATAAGATTGAATCGGAGTTTCCCTAATGTCACAATCACATCCTTTCTAATGTTTTTTAACTCTTCAGGTAAGAGCTAGTTAAAAATGAAAATTGTTTATACATCCAGAAAAGAGCTAGTTTGATTGAGTGCAGGTATCAAAAAGTATTTTAACTTTTTCTTCATTTGTTACTAATTGACAAAGTATGAGTACTACGTTGACATGGAACAAAAATGAGCTGATACTATTTTGATAATTTTCATGATAGTTGGCACCAACAAAGACAACTGTAAGCATGTCCGATCCCATTTTTTTTGAAGGATTAAGCATGTTTGATACTTAAAATTTTTTGTTTTCGTGCTACCGCGTAGCCAGAAAAAGTAAAAAAAGATAAGATATAAGAAAATCTTTAAACATACAGAAATTGCATAGTAGCGAAACCATGTTAGCAGCATTTTTGTCCGACACTTGTATCATATTTTCGTCAAAAATAAAATAAGAAAGAGCATTTGGTACTTCTATTAATTGCACCCCTTGTAGTCAGTCAACTGCAAGAACTCCAAATGCCTGAATCTAGAAATGGGAGATTAACGCCGCCAGAATGAAAAGATCAGTGAGTTGCCGAAGTCTCCACAGGATAAAATTATTAACGTCTTCAAGGATGATGGCAAGTTGAAACTTCCTTCTGGTTGTATGGACGATGACATGTGCGTCGGGGCAGTTCTTCAACATGAGTAACGTGAGAGCAGGAGGTATCTGGGGTGGCAACTCTTTCAGCTTTGGACATTGAATAATTTCCAAAGGGAATATTTGTGCTTCACTTGTGTTGAGACTCACCCCATTTCTCCCACCCACGCATATCATGGATTGTTTACACTCCAAAAATGGGAATCCCTTCACTTCACCAGCTCCGAGGAATAGACGACCAACTTGTTTCACTCCATTCATTCTTGACATCCTTGGAGACTTCAGATGGCACAACCGCCCAACGCTAGAACATCCATGGAATGAACAACAGATGATTATTTCTTATTAATATTTACAGGTATTTATATACAATAGTAGATCATTCTAGAGATGATCGGAAAGAATAAAGTGAATTATATAGAATGTTTTTGGACACACTCACTGATTGATGATTGGTGCACTATATTGGTTGTAACGAAGCACACTTAGGTTTGTTAACAGTCCCCCTCAAGCTTAATCAAGGTGCACCAAGAAAGGCTGCTTGGATAGTGATTTATTAAGAGTGTCAACCAACTGATCTTTGGAGGAGATGAATCGAACATCAAGTTTTTTAGGAATAACTTGTTCTTAGACAAAGTGATAATCCACTGAGATGCGTTTAGTTCGAACATGGTTTATTGGATTAACTGCCAAGAAGATAGCACCAATATTGTCACACCATAATATTGGAGGATGATGTTGAGTGAGGTATTTGTAGCTCAGCCAATAACATTTTAAGCCACATCAGTTCAGAGGTTGCAGCAGCTAAGCTTCGATACTCCGACTCTGTACTAGATCGTGAGACCGTTGGATGTTCCCTAGAGCACCAACGGATGAGAGAGCTGTCCAAAAAAAATGCAATACCCACTTTGAGACTGACAATCATCAGGATTAGAGGCCCAATCAACATCAGAGAAGACATGAAGATCAAAGGAAGAGGAATGTCGAAGAAGCAGGCCATGCTGAATGGTGCCCTTAAGATATCAAAAATTCTTTTTACGGCCTGAAGATGACTTGTAGTAGGAGAATGCATGAACTGACAGACTTTATTGAATGCAAAAGCAACATCAAGTATGTTAAGAATGCAATATTGCAGAGCACCTACCAACTATCGATAACATGCTGAATCATATAATAACTGTCCTTCCAGTTTAGATAGCTGAGTGTTTGCTAGTAGAGGTTTAAGACAGGACTTTGCTTTATCTAGCTTATAATGGCGTAAAATATCAGTAATATACTTAGACTGTAGAAGATACAACCCATCATTGGTGCCTTTGATCTCAATTCCAAGAAAGTAGTGAATATCACCAAGATCTTGAATAATAAATACAGTGACTAGAGTAGAAAGTAAATCAACAATAGCCTTGTCGGAAGACCCTGTGACGAGGATATCGTCAACATATGCGAGGAAATAAGTTGTATTAGTAATTGTGCATTTTATAAGCAGAGATACATCACACTTAGAATCTTGAAATCCTCGTTGAACAAGGAATTCACGAAGCCTACTAAACGAAGTGAATGGCGCCTGTTTGAGACCATATAAGGAGCAACAAAGATGACATACATCGTTGGGAACATTAGGATCTATGAATCCTGATGGCTGTCTCATGTATATTTGTTCATTAAGCATGTCATGTAGAAAAACATTGCTAATATCAAGTTGTTTAATAGTCCAATTACTAGAGTAAGCCACGGTAAGCACAGTTCGTATCGTAACAGATTTAATTATCGGACTGAATGTCTCTGAATTGTCGACATGTAGACATGGAAATCGAGCTGGATCGGCCTTGGGTCGTCCGACTGAGTCCAAGAAACGACTCGGCCCGGTCCAAAAAAAATTCAGGGTGAATTGGGCTAGGCTAGGCTCGCCGCAAGCCTTGGGCCAGACCAGGCCCAAGGGCCCGGCCCAGCTGGCCCAGCTGACTAGGCCCATTTCGGCCCACCATCTCAGGCAGGTTGGGTCGACCTAGTAAATAAAAAATAAAAAACCAACGATGCGACGTCAATATCAACAGGAGGGACCAGAGACTCTACTAGTGAGTAGAAGTATAAAAAAAAGTGTAAAAATGTAAAAATTATGTATAAAAAATAATTATGTATTTTTTAATCATTATGTTTTTTTTTGTATAAATTTTTTTATTAATAAAAATTTTAATTATTTTTTAAAATTAAATGGCCCAATGGACCAGGCCCGCCCACCAGGCGAGCCATGGGCCGTGCTAGGCTGAAGGAATAAAAACTTCAGCCCGGTCAGGCCTGGATTGGCCAGTAGACCGGCCCAGCCCGGCCCGGTCCAGGCCCAAGCGGGCTGACTAAATTTTGGGCCGACCCGACTGATTTTCCAACTCTATCGACACATTCTTGCTGTGTGAAACCTTGAGCAACGAGGCGTGCCTTCAATCACCTAGAGAGCCATCGACCTGCTCCTTGACTCTGAAAATCCACTTGCAACTGATAATGTTATGCGAAGGTGGAGGAGAAGTGTCCAAGTGCCATTGCACAGCAAGGCATTATATTCTTCAATCATAGCCATGCGCCACCGATCATCTTGACTAACTTGAACAAAGGTAATAGGAGGTGAAATGGAAGACGCCATAGTCAAAGTGCACTTGAGGTTGGGCTTATGAATTTGTGCATAAATCTAGTTGTCACACCATGATCAAGAACAGGATTAAAAGGAGGAAGAGAGGAGGACGACGACGTATGAGACGACGATGTATGAGAAGCAGAAGAGGAACCAAGCGGTGGAGAGCTGGAGGGTTTGACAGGAAGTTGTGCCCTAGGTGAGGAAATAGAAATGACTGATGGCTGAAAAGATGAAGAGATACGAGCTAGACACATGGGCTGAATCAGAGTTGGGCTTGGGCTATAGAATTTGAGCTGTAGAGATATTATCTTCATGAAATACAACATCACGAGAGATACATAGGCAAGATGAAATATGATCAAAACAACAATATCCTTTATGGAATGAAGAATACCCTAGGAAGATGCATTTTGTAGTCCAATATTCAAGTTTATTTTTATTATTTGGTCACAAATTGGGATAACAAGTGCACCTAAAAACACGCATCATAAAATATTAGGATGTGGATGCAAAGAGTAACTCATAAGGACTTTTAGATGACCTGGAGTTAGTGGGTAATCTGTTCATAAGACATACAGCTGTAGTAAAAGCCTCAGCCCAAAATATTTAGATAAGGAGCAATGGACTAAAAGTGTAAGGCCAGAATCAACAATATGCCTATGTTTTTGCTCTGGAGTCCCATTCTGTTGGTGAGCATAAGGACAAAAAAAACGATGTGTGATGCCATTGGTTAATATGAATGATTTGAATGCCAAATATTCACCACCATTATCACTTTGGAATGTTATAATTTTAAAACCAAGTAATTTTTCAATATTGGTTTTGAACATAATGAATATTGATAAGGCATCAGATTTGGCTTTCTGGGGAAAAATCCAAATAAATTTAGAATAGGCATCTAAAAATTAAACGTAGTAACGAAAACCCAAATGAGATAAAATAGGGGAGGTCCCTAGACATTAAAAAATATTAATTCCAGTGATTTGGAGACCTTAGTGGTACTTGGATGATAAGGTAATTGGTGATTTTTGCATATTAGCATGAAGTGCAGAATGTAAATGCTAATCCAGAGACAGGAAGTTTGAACATGTTGATAACGGAATGGGCCCGATGAAGATGAGGGTGGCCCAGTCTCGCATGCCAAATATCAAACAATGCCCTAACACCAGGAAGGATCGGAAGCTGAGCGACAAATATGAAGTTGCAAAAGATTTGGATGCCGACGGCTGGAACTCATAGAGCTCGTCAATGCTCATTTGTCCTTGAAGAAGAACCTATTTCGTAGCTGGAGCCTTGGCAATGAAAGAAGTAGGAAGAAATTCATAGAGGCACGATTATCACAACAGAAACGACAGACAATGAAGATATTTTTGTGAATAGAAGGGACGAGAAGAACATTGTGAAGATGAAGAGTACCTTTATCAGTATGATGATTGGTGGCACCAACATGAGTGATGGGAAGTTCTGCTCCATTGCCTACAATTAAGGTATCAGATCCATTGTAAGGAGTACTAATATTTAGCTTAGCCAAGTCATTGGTGATATGATGCCTTGCTCTAAATCAAGGTACCACGATGCATCACTAGTTGTGTTTTCAACAGAGACAAGATTCGCAATGGTAGTATGGTTTGTTGGAACATAGTTGGCAGTATCAAGCCTTTTGAAGCAGTTGATGGCAATGTGTTCAGAGCGATTGCAGATTTGACACAACATCGGTGTAACGGGGCCGCCACGCCCACCAGATGTTTGACCATCACCACAGTTGACTGTAAGTCTCCCACGTCCTCTAGTTGATTTTCCATGGAAAGGGAAAGTAGATTGAGATTACTTGGTGGCCACACTAATCATAAGTGAAGCATCAATTAGAGAAGAGGATTTAGTAAATCGTAATTCATGTGTGTAAAGCTAACCTTGCAAATCTTCTAATGCGAGGGAGTCAACTCTAGTGGTGAAAGAGATTGCTAGTGTCTCATATAGCGGCCAAGCCTCTAAGAATGAATAGCTTGTTTAGTTATGAGAGAGCTAACAATAGCCAATGAATCAAAAAGAGTTATGGCATGTGAGAGATAATCACCCATTGTTTTGGTTGCTTTCTTCGTAGTTTGCAGCTCAAACCTTAGCAATAGAAGATGTGCTTGTGATTTTGATGCAAATAAAGAAGCAAGAGTATGCCAGACACCTCTTGCTGTAGTCTGGTTTGCAACTTGGTGAAGGACAGGTTCAGTCATGGATGCAAAAAACCAGTTGACCAGGAGCGTATCTTGCTTGTGCCAGTTGTGATGAGCATCATCATCAGAAGGACATAGAAGAGTCCCATCCACATCACCGATGAGATCATGTCCCTTTAGGATAGTAGAAACCATGACCCTCCAAAGCAAATAATTGTCGCGATCTAATTTAATAGAGACAAGATTAAGGATACTGTTAGTTGAAGGAGTAGGTGAATGATCGATAAGATCTGGACTGGAGAAGGAGGTGCAAGAAGCTATCAGAGAAAGATAGGGGAAAAAACACAGAACTCAAGAAAAAGAAACTAGACGAGAAAGCACAGGTAAGCTTAGACCCACTGTGGATCTTGATACCATGCTAGAATATGCATAGAATACGCAACAGATGATTATTTCTTATTGATATTCATAGGTAATTATACACAGTAGTAGTAGATCATTCTAAAAATGATCAGAAAGAATAAAATAAATTACAGAAAATATTCTTTGTTAGAAGTTATTACAACAACCATGACCAAGGCCACACTCATTGATGATTGATGCACTGTATTTGATTGTAATGAAGTTTAGGAGTTTGTTTATTCTTGTTGGCAATTCAGTTAGAAGCATAGTGATTCTGGTAACCATTCAATTCTAATACAGCTGAGGTTCAAGTAGCGAAGGTGCTTCAATTGGCCAAAACAACTAGGGAGCTTTTTGATTGGGGAGCATCTTATGTCTAGCATCCTCAAACAATTATCTTCCATGCATATTTCGTGAAGGTCTTCCTCGAGTTTGTATCCACGAAAAAAATCTGAGAGTGCGTGAGTTCCTGAAACTTTTGAGATACTTCACTTTGGACAACGTAATATCATTGGTAAGGAAAGAGAGATGATGAACAGTTTTAGGAATTTTCAACGAGTGTTTTTCACTTTTGATGCTGGAGTATTCATCTTTAGAAACCATTTGAGATAGGTCGTGTGTCAAGTCATAAATCACATATATATTGACGATGCCTTACTACTTTTGAGCATTAATAGGTGAGCTTGTACCACCAAATGCACATTTCTTGAACAAAGGCCAAGAATATTGGTCCGACAAACCTTCCAACTCAGTTGGTTTTATTGAAGACATGATCACAGCAACTTCCTTGCTTCGGGTCATCACCAAAATTTTGCTTCCCTTCCTTCCAAATCTAAAGACGTTTCTTAAATGTTTGCCATAACTCAGATTCTTCATTCCACACATCATCAACCAACAAGAACCGCTTTTCAGTCAACTCATCCTGAAGCATGTCCCAGTTCTTGTATTCACTGGGGGTTCATGTCTCCCTCTTTCTTTGGATTGAGAAGGGGCAGACTCTAGGATTTCTATAGTAAGTCGTTTCTTGTTAAAATCATAAGAAACACAGACCCATATCTTCATGTCAAAGTGTTCCTCAGTAGTTTCATCATTAAATTAAGACTGCTTGAGCAAGAGTTGTCTTACCTCTTACCAACACCTCCTATTCCAACTATTGGAATGACTAGGAGCTCATGACCTTCATGTGCCAATTGAAGCAATTCGATCAGATGAACCTTCACACCATCTCTACCTATCACATCTTCATCATCAAGTACAGAACTAGTGTCCCTACTTCCTTTTCCAACGTCATGTTTCATATGAACATTTAATTTCTCCATCTCTCTTGTATCTTTCCAATCTTAGCAGAATCCTTAAAACCAGTAGAGAGGTTGGACAGAAAAGAAGTGATGTCACTCACCTGGCCATCGTTCTCCGCCTCTCGTCTGAGACGCTCCAGCTCTAGTTCATCAAGCACGTCATATGCATCATACATAGAATCTCTCAGCTCCGAAAGCCATTCCTTCATATAACACTTCCTGTCGATCTCCCACTATGTCTCTGCATCCACAAGGTCATCTGGAGTTTGAGAAGATCACTTTTCAACCGCCATATCAACCCCACCTTCTACAGGTCATGGGAGCCAAGCCTGTCTAACAAAACCTCAAGGAAGGCACCTAAATGTAACCCCACCTTCTGCAGGCCATCCCCTTTTTTTTTTCTGTTGATGTTGTTCTTGTGGTTGTTCTTCAAATTGAGAACATCGAGATGTTTGTTCTCAAAGAATTCCGAAAGTTGAGAACATATGGATGGCCGGTGGTATGTTACTTGGGATGGAATTATATATAGAATTTTGTGCTTCTGGTTGTTTTGGGTCGTTGGACTTGTATTTATTTCTTTATCTGCACTTACATTCTTGATTTGGCACGTGGGAGAGTGGCCAGGAATGTTTGTACTTCTTCTTCTTTTTTGTAAACACTAATCTATTAATTAATCTAGGAAACAATCACAACCAGTCTGTACCACAATACTATTCATCATCAATTACAGACCAGTTGGAATAAAAGATTCCAAACCCCAAAAAGAACATAGCCAGTATCAGACCGAATCAAAGTATTCAAAAAAAATAAGAACAGTATGGTTCGATCAACAAGAGATTAATCAAAAGATGGGGTATTATCCTCAGCATTCCTGGTGGACTGGTAGGAATCCTGAGCCCTGTTGTTTTGTGGAGCATGAGTTGTGTACTCCAAAGCCCTTTCATTATCCATGACTGATATGGCATGGAGGGTCTCTTCTTGTTCAAAACTTATACCCAAGTTGTAAATCCAGGAATGACAAACAGATAAAATTTCGTTAATAATTATAATAGGAGTTTTACATGATCTCCTAAATATTCTGTTATTCTGCTCCTTCCATATAAACCACAATAATCTGAATCAAAATGTGACTGCCTTTAAGAAGGAAGTCAGATAACTTGATGGGAATGAATTCAAATAAGTCAGGAATAGAACATATAGCAGAACATAGTGGTCTCTTAATAAATGCAAACCATATAGTTGTAGCAAAGGGACAAGTAATAAAAAGATGATTAGTGGTTTCCTCAAAACCTCTGCAAAAGGTACATATATCCGAACCAATCCAACGCCTTTTACAAAGATTGACTTTAGTTAAAACCTTATTGGATAATACCAACCAGGAAAATAATTTAACCTTTAAGGGAACCCAACTAAGCCAAATTTCATTATGAAATTGAAATCTAAGTCCACCATCATTTATAACATGTATCCTGATTTGATAGTATAGTAGTTTATAGATGAGGTCCATTCCAAAGTGTCTTCCTCAGGATATAGCGTTATGGTACTTAGAATATCTATAAGTATGTCCGCCTGGGATTGAATTTTGTCTAAATTATCATATGAAGAAGGATCAATAAATAATTTATTAAAATCTGCTCTATAAATTGCCACTGTTTTTGCTATTGAAGTCTTTTTAAATTTAGCCAACTTAAAAAGATCTAGAAGGTAATGTTTTAGTTTTTCCCCACACCACCATTTATTTTCTCAGAAAATAATGTTGTTCCCATTTTTGACTTGGAATGTGGTGAAGCTATTTAGAAAATTGAAGCAGTTCTTTAATTCTTGCCAAAGTGGAGATGATCTCCCTGTTGAGGAATTTAAAAGTGCCCTTGACCATGATCGAGAAAGATATCTAGCCTTTATAATCTCTTTCCACTTTAGAGAGTGTGAGTTAGAGAGTAGTTGCCATAGCAACTTTGATTTTAGGGCTATTTTAAAACTTCTAATGTTAATAATTCCCCACCCATTATGAGCTTTGGATCTACAAATTATTTTCCACTTAACCAAATGTAGAGTGGAGGAAGAATAAGAACGAAATTTCCATAGGAATTTACTCCTTAGTGTGTCAATTACTTTTTCCACCTTAAATGGCAGGTGTAGAACAAAGAGGTAATAAGTAGGTATAGCTGAGAGTACTGAATTTACCAAAGTAAGTCGACCACCAAAAGATAATTGCTTGGCTTTCCAAAGAGAGTTTTTTTGAGATTTTTTCGATCACTAGGGACCAATCTGGGACATTTGCCTTCTTATAATGTAATGGTAAACCTAAATATCTAATAGGAAGGGGGGATGTGGAACAACCAAGAATATGAGAGGATCTGATGGTGGATTCGTCAGCAACCCCTACACCAGTGTGAGATGATTTCTGGAAATTTATCTTTAATCCAGAACAGGATTGGAAACAACACAGAATCCTCTTGATGTTAATTATATTTTCTTCAGTAGCTGCTAGAAATAATATCGTGTCATCAGCATATTGTATATTAAGTATGTGTGGTCCACCATTAGGCAGCTGAATGCCCGCAACCAAGTTGTTGTTCACAGCAAGGGATAGCATCCTATTTAGGATGTTAGTAACAACAATAAATAGAAGGGGGGATAATGGATCACATTGTCTTAAACCATTAGAAGTTTTGAAAAATCCTTTGGGAGAGTCATTTATCAAAATAGAAAATCTCACTTAAGAAATGCACATCCTCATCCAGTTTATCCATTTGGGACCACAACTTAATCCTAATAAGGAATCCAGTAAAAAATCCCAATTAACATTATCAAATGCTTCCTCAAAGTCCAGTTTTAGCACATACCCCAGGATAGCCCCCACTTTCATAAAGTTTAGTGTTTCTTGAGCCATCAAGAAACAATCTCCTATATATCTTCCAGGGATAAAGGCACATTGAGAATTATCGATGACTTTATCAATAACAAGGGATAGTCGAGAAGCCAAAGTCTTAGTTATGATTTTGTACAGACTATTAACAAGACTGATAGGCCTGAAGTCTCTAATACATTGTGCACCCTTCAATTTAGGAATAAGGGAGATAAAGGTTTGATTGATGGGTGCTAGAAACTCAATATCTGAGGAAGTATGTAAACTATCGAATATTTAAAGAATATCTAATTTCAGAAAATTTCAAAACTGATGGAAAAAACACAGGGGAATCCATCAAGACCAGGGGCCTTATCTCCAGATAGTAATTTAACATTTTTGTAAATTTCTTCTAGAGAAAAGATTGCTACCAAGTTCTCTGAATTTTGAATTTTTGTAGGAATTAATCTGTCCCAATTCAGAATTGGAGTATAACCTTTAGGCTTATTGAATAGTTTGGTGAAGTGTTCCTCTATTTCTTTGGATATAAGCGTGGGAGAATAGGAAATGTTGTCCCTAATCTTCAGGGAGTGAATGGCATTCATTCTCCTCCTACACTTAACCATATTGTGAAAGAAGGATGTGTTTAAATCCCCTTCTTTAAGCTAAAGGATTCTGGACTTTTGCTTCCAATAAACTTCTTGTTCTTTAAGCAAGGTGTAGTGTTCATTCAAAAGATCTCTCTTAAAAATCAAGAGGTTATCTTGTATCAGGTGAGATTCTGCCAGAGCATCAATGGAAGCAATTTGAGATTCAATATATAATAATCTGTTATTTCGAGCCTCCCTAACAAGCCTAATCCAACCTCTTATCTGTTTTTTTTAAGAGTTTCAGTCTAAATGCAAATTTTACAACAGGGGTGTTGGAAAGACAGATGTTGTGGGATCTTTGCCAACAATTCTCTATGAAGGATGCAAATCCCTCAATAAGAAGCCAAGATTTATAGAATTTAAAAGGCATAGGACCCCAATCTATGGGAGTCATGTTAAGGGTGATAGGAATATGGTCAGATGCCACCCTAGAATTGCCCAAACAATAAGCATTGGGGAATTTATCAGCCTAGGCAAGTGAGATGAGAAAACGATCAAGTCTGACCATGGTGAGCTGGGATTGCATGTTGGACCAAGTATATTTAAAACTACTTAGGGATAAATCCAGTAAAAAATTACTATCTATAAATCATTGAAAAGATTCATATCAAAAGATATAGTACATCTAGTAGAATATTCATAGGGATATCTAACTAAATTAAGGTCTCCACCAATAACCCACTTGGAGTTCACCCTTGTGCTTAGGGAATTAAGTTCCTCGATAAATTCAGTTTTGAGTCTGTGATCACAAGGACCATAGACACATGGAAGCCACCAGTCAAATCCATCACAGTGATTTCTAAAGTGTATGGATAGACTATATGAAGCAACAATGCTATTAACCAATGTAATATCTCTATCATCCCATCCAATTAGAATCCCCTCAAAGGCACCTATCGAAAGGATAAAAGACCATCGATTTAGTATACCAGCTCCCAGAGATCGGAAAACACTGGGAGAAAAATCTTCGAATTTAGTTTCACTAATTATTAGAATGTTACATTTATTAGTTTCAACTAAATTATTAATGACTCTTTTTTTTCCTCTAGAGCCCAACCCTCTGATGTTCCAAGTTGAAATAATCAAGGAATGTTTGTACTTTGTTGTAGCTAATCTAACACAAGTAATTTTAAAAAGTAAGTTGATTGATTCTGCAATTTTGGGCCTAAATTTTCATATTGTTTTGTTTTTAGGTTGTACAGAAAGTGAAGCATGGTGTTTGTTTACAGTGAATGTCGTTTTGTTTTGTTTTATTAGTATTGTATGTATCTGAATCTCAAACAAACAACAGCTTTGTGTTTAACATCTAAGCGTTTAGTTTCTATTAGACATCTATGGATTTTGTTTGCTGCAATATCCAATAGAGTTTTCTAATGCTCTTTGTAGTTATATAAGAGGTCGAGAGTTTAACTTCTACAGACATCAACAAAAAAGAAAAAAACTAATAAAACAAAAAGTTTTTTTTTTTTTGTAAACGAATAAAACAAAAAGAACTCTTCTATTGCTGAGATAGATATGATATGAATCATGAAGCCAATATTTAATATAAAGCACGTTTAGAAAACATATTGGCATTTGTTTTTATTGGAATAGTTCCATATTGAAAAAGTGAAGACTAAGATTTATGGTTATATATAAATAGACTTCTTCATTCATAGTCAATTGATTTTGAGTTGGATGTCTATATTTCTACATGATATTAGAGCCAAAAATCCACACACATCCACCCATATTTAAAAGAAATAATTGTTAGATCTAAAATATGCCAAAAGTGAAGAGAAGTATTGAACCAATTGATTTTGAATTAAATGTCCATATTTCTACGTTTTTACTTACAGTTAACCAAGCATATGCACGTTCATTGAGAAAATGAGAATTTGAAATGAAAGTATAGTTGATAAAAAAGTATTTAAATGTAAATTTATGATTTTGTTTTAACAAAACAATTTATATTAGTACATAGATTATATATATACATCATATTTGTTAAAATGCAGCCCGTGTTTATTTTCAATAACTTGTGAAATTCACCAATGAATTACTAAGAATACTA
>JAMKQA010016212.1:0-10436 GCA_024699735.1 Posidonia australis
AAACACCCCCCCCCCCCCCCCCCCACTTCGTCTCTGACAGGTGGACATTAATTTTAGGTTGGCAAGTACTTCAGATAATTAGATTACAAACGAGAAAATAAATGAGACAGCAACTAGTGAGAAATATGTACTGATACTAGTTAAAGATTTTGGAAAATCAGAGAAAATGAAATAACTGAAAATTCAAAAGTAAAAAAACATGATCTATGCAACAACTACGATATTATTTGCAATGCAAATGGACATCCACAAAAGGAACAACGAAATTTCTAAGTTTACAAATTACAGCAACAAGTGATGAGCCTTGACATGATGTCGGGTTGCTAAATTTCAGATGCCACCTTTTCTACATTTATCAACAAACACGTGATGAACCTTGACATGATGTGGTCACTGCTAAAGATTGAATTGCTGCTACTGAAGATAAAATGGTCCCAATCTTGTACAGATGAAAAGTCAATATATGCATGAATTTGTGCTTCCGAAGATTTGGTTATCATTGTGGCATTCTCTAATAATCCTCACCCTCAGATTCCTTTTCAATGCGATCATAAAATTCTCAAGAAAATAAAATCCAAGTGTTTTTTTTTTGAAAATAGTAGTTGGTTTCAGTAATAAAGCTTGATTATGAAACCACCATCAAGCTGAAAATGCACTCGTTATATAATATGTCTCTATCCACCTAGATATTCTTACAAGTGATGTGAATTTATCATGATCTCATACATAAGTACTTTTGAAGGAATGATGCATGTATATATGTCAATATTACTTAACATTTTTTAACAAACCAAACTCTTATTGCCAGAAAAATAATATATGGATCTGAGATAGACTGTCAATGGATAAATTCCTGTATCTGGTACTAGAAAATATATAGAGAGAAAGCATCAGAAAAGATGGGTGAGTTATAAAATCTCAGAAGTGAGTCACAACATACGGTAAATTCCTCTCACTAACAAAAGCAAACATTTACATGTCAAAAGATCAGATCTGAGCTAAATTAAATCACGAAATAGTTGTTGAACTAAACTTTAACAAGACAGAAGGATGTAGATGAAAATTTAAACCAAGGAATCAACTAGTATAAGTTTGTTAAAAGTGTGCTATAGAGGAAGAGGAGGACGATAAACCTGTGCTGACAAGAGGACGCAGCGCTGACGAATTTGGTGACAAGTAGGAGGAGAAGGCGGATCAGGACACACCTTCGAGGAGGTGTTGCGGAGGAGCACCGTCGAGGAGGCGGAGGAGGTCAAGTGACAGAGGAGAGGCAGAAGAGGAGGCGAACGAGTTTTTAGGGTATGAAAGAAGGGGCAAAACGACCTGTGTCGAGGTATTTTATACCTGAATTAGCGAGGATATTAACGATGACATTTCCTCACTATGCACTCACTAAATAGCAAGCGAGGACATTGCGAGGAAAAAATCCTCGCAAAAAACTCGCTTTGTTATTGCAAGGACACTTCCTCGCAAAATCCCCGCTATATGTCCTCGTTATATTATTGTGAGGACATGTCCTCGCTAAGTCCTCGCTTTTTGTCCTCGCAAAATCTAATTTTTCTTGTAGTATAATAGTGTTAAGTAGGCTAGGGTTTTAGTGGTCGCAACCTGAGCATCATTCAGAGGAGTCTGCTGCCAAGTGACTTCAAAATCGGAGTGTCTACAACTGCTAGTGCATGAAAGGAAGTCACTCAACCACGCATCGATGATCTTGGTAGATATTCTCTTCTAATAATTTATTAAATGTTATAGTAGGAAGTTGAATTTATTTGTATTGCGATAAAAAAATTATATGATTTATTAAGTGTGTAATGACTAAAGTCGTTACATAACAACAAATCATGCATAAATGTCCTTTCAACACGAGACTCAAGAAGACTTTCATCCATACATATTCCTTAGACTGCACACCATACATGTCCTTTTGTCTTATCTCTCACGGCCAATTTCCTAATTTCATTTTTCCATTTCTATAACCTTCATTTTCTCAATGTCATATTGTCTCTATAATTTCTCACCTCTCTAACCTTCATTCTAGCTTCAATTCCAATATCAACTTATACAACATGGCGAACTTTTCTAAAGAAGAATTGGAAAGGCTTTGGTTAGAAGTCTTTCAAGAAAATGAGGAGATGAGACAAAGAACTACAAAGAAGATTGAAGAACTTAAAATCTCTAGAGATAATTAGATTAACTGGAGAAATGACTTTGATAAAGCATCAAGATCATTTCTATTGACTTTGATGTCCTTTCCATCTCTTCTAATAAAAGGTAATTAGGTCTCCTAATTTTTTTCATATTTTCAATCATTTTGTAATGCCTCCTTGCATTACATACTAGCATCATTGCTACCTAAGCATTTTTACTAAATAAATAATTATGAAAAACTACAATTAACAATAAGATTATAATAAACTACCCCAATCCAGAACCGTGTGCGGAAATGTGGGTTCAAAATACATGCACCAAAACTGAATTGTACTCTTCAATTTACACTAAGAAACAAAACATACAGAAAACACGTGTGAATGACATCAATGTTACCTAATACATGTCTACCAAAAACCAAAACCAGAAACACTTGGAGTCTACGAGCAAAAGACATACAGTACCAAATTAGGAGAACACCAGAACTATATAACTCGAATCAGGAATCCACTTTACAAACCATGCATATTCCAAAATCATAAACATTAATTCCTTTAAAATCTCATGCTTTTTTGAAAACCATTTCATGCATTTTCCAAAAAAGCCAAACCATGACTAGAATCTAGTTCAAAATCACACTCTCACACACAGTAGAAAAACCTATTGAGTTACTGATGTGTATGTTTTAATTAACCATAACTGCACAGCGTACTATGTAGTACATCGACAAATACGGATCGAACCCACATAGAAAAGTGTTTTAAAAACAAAGATTAACTTTCAATAATTGAAAAGTGTTTGAGAGAGATGATGTTGAAAACTAAAACTAGAATATCAAGATGCAATCAAATTAATTAAAACCTAGGGTTTCGAATCCATTTATGTGACGTTAAAAATGCACATGTGCACAACGATAATGGTGGTGGCCGACGACGATGGTAGTGGCCGACAGCGATAATGGTGGTCAATGATGGCGGCAATGGACATAACAGTGGTGGTCGATGGTGTGATGGTGGCTCGAGGCAACAATAGTCGCCACCGATAGCGACAATGGTGGCAACTGACAACAGTGGTGGTGACCGACGACGACGATGGTGGTGGCCGACAATGGTAACAGCAGTGGTGGTAGTCGACAACGGCAACAACAGTGGTGGTGGCCGACGACGGCAGCAGTGGTAGCCAACGACAGTCGTGGTGGTCGTCAGCTGCGATGGCGGAGGTCGACAACGACAATGGTGTTGATGGTTGGTGACGGTGGCGGTGGTGGTCGACGACGGCGGTG
This sequence comes from Posidonia australis, assembly GCA_024699735.1. NCBI lineage: Eukaryota > Viridiplantae > Streptophyta > Magnoliopsida > Alismatales > Posidoniaceae > Posidonia > Posidonia australis. The sequence continues at coordinate 3,431 of JAMKQA010016212.1, forward strand.
GTAGTGGTTGACGGTGGCGGTGGTGGTGGCCAGCAACGACGGTAGTGGTTGTGGCTAACAGCAATGATGGTGGCCAACAACAATGGTGGTGGCTGACGGCGACGGTGGTGGTCGACGGTAGTAGTGGTGGCCGCCAGCGACCTTGGTAGTGGTGGTCGATGTCTATTGTGGTGACTGATGGCAATGGTGGTGACCGACGGCGATGGTAGTGGTGGCTAATGACAATGGACGGCAAAGACATGACAACGAGTGAATGGTAAAGGTAACATAGTCTTTTGATTAACTCATAAGTAATCATTAGACATACAAACCAAACAAACTTTTCTTTACATCCATAAAAGCTAAAAAAAGTATAGCTTAATAAAAAGCTAGCTTTTCTCAATAAATTGCGTAAGAAAAAGCGTTTCCAAACGCAACCTAAGTCTTAAATAACCACATATAATTTTCTTTAGATTCCGACAGGAGCAAACGACATCAAGAAAATTGATTGCCCAATTGCCCATGATAGTTGAGATAGACAAAAGGTGCAAGGGGCATGTTGTATTTATTAGTTAAGTAAGTGGTGTCCATTGAAACAACATCCTCAAAGTACTTGCAAGCAACACTAGACCTTGAAGTAGCCTAAAAAAAATTATCCTAGATCCAAATTGAACATGTAAGAAAAATTATAAATCTTCTGTTGCATTTCCATGAAGTACTCATGAATGACTTCTACATATCCAACACGTAGTTTTAGTGTTCTAATCTTTTTAAGACTATTTCTCACATCTTGATGGGTAAATTTCACATTTGCATGTTCCCCACGTTCTATAACAAAAGTTGCATTTGTCTTAAAGGAGTGATTCTAACCAAGTCAAAGTTTTTAATAGGGATTTTCTGCTTCGCAATCATTTCTTTTTTAGATCCGAGAAATGGTAACTGTAGACACCCCGATTTTGAGGTGACTTATAGATGAATTTTCCAGATGTTGCTATGGATGTGGCCAACTCAATCCCAACAGCTAAACCTATAGCAAACCCGCAGCCCAATTAGAAATCCAGACAGGTAGGGGAGAGCACCAAGTTAAAGCACCAATGTTGAGCACCTAGCTGGAGCACCAAGCATGAGCACAGAAGTGGCGCACCTAGCTGGAGCACCAATGTGGCCCACCTAACTGGCGCACAATCACTTCTCAGGCTACTGGCTGCTAGCTTTCCACCTTCCATGTCTGTAACCTCCACTAGTGAATATGCCATGGAATCTACGCCAAGCTCTTCGTTTACGAGACTACCTGCATTCCATGGGGGTTACCCTTGAAAAATCTTATATAAGGACCCCCATAGGCAGCCATTTGGGACCCCTAATCAAGAAATCTAGATCCAAGAGAGCACATTGAGCAAGCCATATACTGATTTCAGCAACCTATTCTCATTTTCTTGAGCATCCTCTTGCATTCTAAAGCATCTCCAGCCCTTCCAAAACAACAAGGATCATATTATCTTGGGTTTTCTAAGAAGGAACACTTGGGACAATGTAGGTTCCTTTCTTTTCATTTTACCTTTAATCTTAGCTCTTGCACTAAATAAAGTATGCCATGCACTTCATATAAACTGTTTTTTTTTTCCTTGTTGTTTACATGAGATTCATGATGAGAAAATTACCCCATGTATAAGTTACTCTGCATGTAAAATCTGAATGAAGAAATCTACATTATGACATGTCTATAAACAAGTCTTTCCTTTTTATTTCCTTACACTAGGAACCATGATTCATGAGCATGCATGCTAGGAAGTAAGTAGCAAATATAATCTTTGTGTGCTCATCATTCATATGTGGTTTGTTAAGTTTATTCTCTCATTTCCTATTTTTCAAGATCCCATGCAAGTATATGCAACCCATAATCCATGATTTATCATGATTTGGACTTAAATAAAGAGAGATTTCCATTTGTTTGCATCTTATCATATCTCAGTTTTTGTCGCCTACATAACTAATTCAATTATTAAAAATCACTTATCTCTGAATCTAGACCAGATTCTGAACCAGACTGCAGTCTGATTCAGATTTTCTGGGACGCACCATGCTGGCGCACCAAATTGGAGCATTAGAGTGGCGCACCTAACCAGAGCACCACTCCGGCGCACCATTCTGGTGCACCAGACTGATCAGAGAGCAGATCACCCTCTTTTGCATCCCAATCTGCATGTTTTCTCGGATGACTTTGAGTCTGATTCTTTTGGTGCTGATTCTCTGATATTTCATGATTTTGCATGCATGATTTCAGCCTCAAATGATATTGTTTTCTAAATTGTTTTACACTTTGTATCTTCAGCCCATGGCTAAGTTCTGGTAGGTTGATTGCCCTTTACTCTAATATGGAGAATCTTATGCATCAGCCTATGATCTAGGAAGCATGGTTGAACCTTGTTGCATTCATTTAGCATGAATAGGGTGTGATCTTGTGCGAGGCTATTAGTCCTTGAGCACAAGGTCCCTAAATCTTCTCATACTTGCATTTTTCTAGATTTACAAAGTATGTTTTCCGAGTTTGCAAAGGATTTTGCATCACACAATTTTCTAAATCACATTTATATGTGACATTGCACTGCATAGATTTCTGCATTTTCCTTGGCACATCTTTCTGGCCCACACAGGAGCACATAGGTGGTGCCCCAGACTCTGGCACCAGTCTGGCGCACCATACAGGCGCACCTGCCTATTTTCTGTTACACACAGCAGCTTTTCACAAGGTTTTTAGCATGTTTTCTGGTTTTGATTTGCTTCTGGATTCTTATGGTTTTCTTCCTTGATATACCAAGAAGACCCAACTCTATTTTCAGACATTTTTTATGCATGTTAGATCACATGTGGCATGTAGTAATGCAAGGATGAAAATCGCTCAAAATACTTAGATCCTTGATCTTATTTATGCAATATTTTTGCATCAATGTTTGACCCATTATATGAGCGATACTTCTGAGCATTAGGACACACCCTGCACTCCATGCACCCTTATTTTAGCATAAGACACTACTTACTTAGCATGGCATATCGCCCTCGGACGTACAGAAAATGCTGAAAAGCCGACATTTCATATAAGCAAACGAGAAACCCGTAGAAAGACCGATTTATCGAGCGCATGAGGGTGCCTGACCCCTTCCTCGTGCGTAACAGGGATCCTTGCCTAATTTTCTGGTTATGACCTACTTTTCCATTTGGCTTATTTTACATGATTTGAATGTTTTTAAATGGTTTTCCTCATCTTCCATTTTAATAGACTAGGTGGCAACTCCTGCACTTTATTTTTATTTATCTCCGTGACTTTGCCGACCCTCGCGCATTTGGCCTTTCGCACCAAGCCCGAGGCTGTCGCCAACATGGTTACAGTAACATATTTGGATCAAGAAGATCGTGGTTATAATCGTTGATAACATCGTATATCTAATACTTGCCATCTGCCATCCAGTTTTCGTGATCATACTAATCCCATAAGTTAGACTTTTAAGGCCTTTGCTGCATTTGCAATAAGATAAGTATACCCTATAAATAATGCCTTCCTTTGTTTTCTTAAAGTATCTTTTTACAACTCCAACTCCTTCTATATTGGCAAAATATACATAGAACTTGTATGTAGCTTCTAATGATTCAAATTGTATACCTTTGACTAGAACTCCTCTCTCATCTTCTACAACATCTTTGATGTTAGGTATTTCTAGCTCATGTCTTTTATTTTGGACTTGTTCCTTATACTTTTGTGATGTTTTTGGCTCAGTATCTTCTTCACCAAGTGATACTATATTAGGTATTTTTGGTTCAAGTATTTCTTTTTCACAGATTTTATCGTCATTGTAGATATATTATTTTGACATTCCTTTATTTTTATTAGGTCCCATTAAACCATAGTATGTCTCATTCATCTTTGAAAGTCTTTTGCTTAGCTCAAATACTTTCTAAAGGCTCATTTGCTAATCTAAGTTATTGAACTTCCAAAATCAGGCGTTCAACATTGAACTCTCAAAATCAGACGTTCTACACCTTCAAGTCATTTCCCTTCCATTTTGGTACTTCTTTATTTTTATTAAGTCCTATTATACTATAGCATGTCTTATTTATCTTTAAAAGTCTTTTGCTCAGTATAAATACTCTCCAAAGGTCTATTTGCTAATCTAGGTCATTGAACACCCAAAATCAGGTGTTCAACATTGAACTCCTAAAATCGGACGTTCAACATTGAACGCCCAAAATCGAGCATTCTATACCTTCAGGTCATTTTCCTCCTACTCCTGTCAAATCTTCCTTTTTTCAAGCTAATGTAAATCATTATCATTATCAATAAGTCTTCTTGTCTTATTTAGATGTCTTTATTACTTCATTAAACTACTCGTTTGACCCACATTTGACTTAACATTTAAATTTGGTTAGTTTTTAGCCTGAGGGTGTTGAAAGGGTGATTTCCAACTTTCAACATTGAATACCCAAAATCCAACGTTCTACATCTCACAACTCAGCAACGCTACATCAACCACTTTCTTTCTTTGGAAAATTTTGAATTCAAAAAATTTCCTTTTTTGGAAGATTCCTCTAATCATGCATGACACCAAGTCACCAACTAGCCCATTAATTGATGGAATATGCCTTAATTAGACAGTTGTAACTTCTGAGTGTATTGAACTCTTTATTTTGGACGTTTAAGATAAAACACCTGGATTCAGGCGTGCAATACTTCTAAAATGGAAACTTTTGTTTCTAGCTGTCCAATCTTGCTAATTTTGGATCATTTTACCTTTTTTTGATCCTCTCATACCCCTATAAATAAAGGAGCACCCCCAACCTTAGAAGAGACATAGAGACACACATCCAAAAGAGGGAGAAATTATTCTGAGAGAGAGAGAGAGAGAGTAAAGAGGTTCTGAGTTTTGAGAGTTTGAGTTTTCTACTGGCTCCGATCATGTCACGTCAACATTTTGCATCTCATGCATTTGAAAAGGAGATTTTCTTTTAATATTTTTTGCATACCGCATTTTATTTTATTGCATATTGTAGTTAGTTATTTACATTAATTGCAACCAGAAGAATAAAATCCCTTGGATAAGTATTCTACTCTTATTTCATATCTATAATTTATTCTGTTAAATTGGGTACTAAACTTTATTAATTTGCATTTTTTTATATTGTTTTGTAAGGAAAAGAAGAAGAAAAAGAAGTTCACTGATACGAATATCTTTAGACAACACTGGCGTTGTCCTAAGGTAGTTGAACCTACAATATCTATATCTCCTCATACGTCTCGAGGGCCAGTCAAAGCAAACTAAGAGTTGCGATCACACCGACTTCAACATATGTGCAGTGAAAGAGTCGACTAAAAACCAAAGGGACATAAGTAAAGTGGTGAAAGGTTTTGAAATGCATACACTTAGAGCACTTTCGAAAAATCTTGTATCCATGGTCATAATCAAACTCTTCATATGGATAGTCTTCAACATAATGATAGAACTAATTCTCTTCCAATCCTATTTTGTCGAGCACATTGTCTTCTGTTATCTTCTATTATAACTAACATGATAGACAGAAGAAATGATACTAAAATCCAATATAATACAAAAATCATAGAGAATGATACCAATTAATCAGATGATACGAAAAATGTAATGCATGATACAAAAAGCAGATTAAATGATACAAAACTAGCAAAAATGATACTAAAGACAAGAGAATACCGAAATGAAGAAATGACACCAAAATTAGAATAAATGATAATAAAATCCAATATGATGCAAAAATCATATAAAATGATACCAAATAAACAAATGAAACGAAAAATGTAAGACATGATATCAAGTACAGATAAATGATACCAAACTAGCAAAATTAATGTCAAAGACAAGATGATACCAAAAATAAGAAATGATACCAAAATTAGAACGAACGATATCAAAATCCAATATGATAAAAAAATCATACAGAATGATACAAATTGACTAAATGGTAGGAAAAATGTAAAACATAGTGCAAAAAATGGAATAAATGATCTGAAACTAGCAAAAATGATACCAAATACACAATGATACCATAAATGAGGAAATGATACCAAAATTAGAATAAATGATACCAAAATCCAATATGATACAAAAAACATACAGAATGAAACCAAATGACCAAGTGATACGAAAAATATAAAACATGATATTAAAAATAGAATAAATGATATCAAAGTTGCATGAATGATACCAAAATTCATATGATACAAAAATCATATATCCAATGACTAGATGATACGAAAAATGTAACAAATGATACCAAATTTGCAGAAATGATTTCAAATGACAATATAATATCAAACTTAAAGAACTGATATCAAAGGAAAAGAAAGAAACCAAAATGTAAGAGAATGATACCAAAAATAAATGAAATGATACTAGAACCTTGATGACAATATATGGGTAAAAAAGAATGATTCATAATTGAAAATGAGTGATGTTCTCTAACTGAACTAAAGACATTCATAATACAGTATAAAACCATCATGCATTAGACTCTCTCAATATAATAATAACAAAACAATGTATTTATTGAGCCAACAACTTTTGGAATCTACTTTTATGTAAGCTCCTTCTATGTTTTCTAGCGTAGATTCTAAAGCAAAGTCTTACTGAAGCTTAAAAACCTCAGACTCTTTGAAATCTACTTTTATATGAACTTCCTCAAGACTTTCCACCTCAGATTTTAAAGTAAGGTCTTAAAAAAACTTTAAAACCTTGAATTTAAAGGACAACTAACTATAAAATTGAAAGAAACAAGCTCGAATGAGACTAATATATAACACTAATACTGGCATGGACATTGGCATTTGTAATATTGGCATGGACATTGCTTAAATTTTGTTACTTCTTTTTGATCCCGGCATACGTAGACATGGAAAATGGGTCGGGCCGGCCCAGGCCTGCCCGGCAAAAACACCCGCTGGCCGCGGGCCGTGCCGGGCCAGACCGGTCGGCCCGCGGGGGCCCACCGGATAGGCCCAGTCCGG
>JAMKQA010016213.1:0-10226 GCA_024699735.1 Posidonia australis
TCATGCTAGAAGTAAGAAACATGCTAGCAAACAAGGTATAGATTTGCATATAGAACATCTTGCAAAGGAAACAAGCAATCTCATCATGGAACTCTCACACAAACAGTAAAAAAAAATCAGATCATATATGAAGTCTAAAGCATGCTTTATCTTGGTGCTATGGCTGAGATTTAAAGGAGAAGGAAAATAAAAGAGGACCTACCTCTCAAGGTGTTCCTTCTTGAAATATCAAAGATAGAGGGATCCTCGTTGCTTTGGAAGGGCCAAAGATGCTTCGGAATGCAAGGGAATACTCCAGAAAACGAGAATAAGCTACTGGAAAGAGTATATGGCTTGTCCAAGATGCTTGCTCAGATTAGGATTGCTATAATCACGGTTTCTAACCTCTTTTAATGGTTGCCTATAGGGGTCCTTATATAAGATTTCCTAAAGGTAACTCCTAGAGGATGCAAGGAGCCTCGTAAACGAAGAGCCTGGGAAGATTCCAAGGCATATTCGTTGGTAGAGGTAACAGCCATGGGAGGTGGAAAGTCAGCAGCCAGCAGTCTGCGAAATGGCTGCGCGCCAGCTTGGTGCGCCAGGTAGGTGTGCCAGCCTAGTGCTCCAGCTAGGTGTGCCACTGTAGTGCTCCTGCTCGATGCTCCAAACAGGTGCTCCACATTGGTGCTCCAGCTAGGTGCTCTCCCCAACTTGTCTGGATTTCTAATTGGGTTGCGGCCTGCTATAGGTGCTGGTCGGGTTAGCTAATGGGATTAGGTTTGCCACATCCAAAGCAACATCTGGAAAGCTCATCTATGAGTCACCTCAAAATCGGGGTGTCTACAACACCCTAACCCAACGCCATTGGCATCACTATACACAGTGAAGCCACCACTTCCAGAAGGCAGAGTCAACACAAAGGCAAAAACCAAACGAGACTTCAGCTCTTGGAAACTTGCCTCACAATCCTGGTCCCAGCAAAAAGGAACCCCCTTCCTGGTCAACTCTGTCAAAGGCGTGGCAATGGAGGAGAAATCCGTGATAAACCTCCTTTAATAGCCCGTTAGACCCAAGAAACTCCTAATCTTCGACATAGTCCTGGGTCGCTCCCAACTACTCACCGCCTCGACCTTGGCAGGATCCACTTTGATGCCTTCTCCTGAAATCAAGTGGCCAAGGAACATGACTTCGCTCAGCCAGAACTCACACTTGGAGAATTTGGCATACAACTGATAATGCCTCAGAGTATCCAAAACTACCCTCAAGTGCAAGGCATGAATCTCAACATCCGGGGAGTAGACTAGCACATCATCATCAAAAACCACAACGAACTGGTCCAAAAAAGGGCTGAAAATCCTACTCATCAGATCCATGAACACAGCCGATGCATTAGTCAAGCCGAAAGGTTTGACCGTGAACTCGTAATGCCCGTACCGCGTCCAAAAAGCAGTCTTCTGAATGTCTGAGTCTCGTATCCTCAACTGGTGATACCCTGACCTCAGATTAATCTTTAAGAACACCGATGCAGACTGCAACTAGTCGAACAGGTCATCAATGCAGGGCAGGGGATACTTGTTTTTCACCGTGATCTGGTTCAACATCCGCTAATCTATACATAGTCGAAGCGAATCATGCTTCTTACGGACGAATAAGACAGGCGCTCCCCATGGAGACACACTCAACCTGCTAAACCCTTTGTCCAGCAACTCCTACAACTGAGTCTTGAGCGCTCGTAATTCCGCTAGCACCAAGTGATAAGGAGGCTTCGACACAGCACCGGAATTGGAGATCAGATCGATCGAGAGCTCTACTTCCCTGTGAGGTGGCATACCGGGCAAATCGTCAGGGAAAACATCGAGATATTCACACACCACAGAGATGTTGTGATCACCCAATTTAGAAGAAGTGGAGGTAACTATATTGGCTAGATACTGCACGTAACTCCTGACCAAAGACTTATAAGCCTTCATAGCTGAAATGACAAACGTAGGCTCACCCTGACACCCACCTTGCACAAAGAAAGACCCATCATTAGGAGACCCAAAATAAATTCTCCTCCAAGCACAGTCGATCAAAGCGGACTGTTGCGCCAACCAATCCATATCGAGTATCACATCATACTCCTACATGTCCATCACGATCAGGCTGGCATTGAACTCTCTGCCATTTAGCGTCAAGTCGACAGACCACAAATACCTCCATGCCAAACTGTGCTCCCTCAACGGTGTCACCATGCTGAGATGAAAGGCCAGTCTAGCTAGTCTCTCTCCCAACTCTACCGCGAAAGACTCAGAGATAAAGGAGAAAGAACTTCCTGAGTCAAACAACACTTTGGCCATCCGACCAGCCACAATAAAAGAACCTGATGGCCAAACAAAACAACACCACACATCCATACAATGAGGCAAATGTCTACCTTACAAGGAGATTACAACATATCTCAGTAGGTTATAGAATCAACTATTCATCCTTACCCTCAACAACATCTCCCGAAGACCAAACGCCTGGAGCTGCAATGGTGAACACCCATCCCCTAGTCAGCTGTTGTGGTGCGCTTCCTGCCTTCTTAGGCTATTTCAGACAAGATCTCTAAATGTGTCCCGCCTTCCCATAGTTATAGCAAACCACTGAGGTTGGAGTCCACCTAGGTTGGGGACAGTATGCAGCGATGTGGCCCACCTGACCACAGTTGAAGCATTGGTTCCCACTGGGAGCACTGGACCCTATTTGACTGAGGCTAGCTCCGCTACCCCCAGCAAAACTCTGCAGCCTGCAGAGGAAACACTGGACCTCACCTTCTGCTTCTTCTCAGGGCTACCCAAACTACCAGCACTAGGAGGACCGGAGAAAGAGAACTGGGAGATAAAAGAAGACTTACCCTTCCCCTTGGGACGACTCTTCAGAAACTTTTGATGCTCCGCCTTGAAGTGGTAAGCCATCCCAACCATGTCCTCCATAGTCTAGCACCTACAACCCATCACCTTCACCCGCAGTCCTGGGTTCAATCCGTCCAGAAACCTCTACGCCTACTCCTCAGGAGCAAAGTGTTCCAGCCGAGTGAACTTAGTCTCATACTCGAGCACCGACATCGTGCCCTGCTCCAGACTCTGGAAATCTCGGCGAAGCTGCTCCTTCACAAGAGCGGGAAAATACTAGTCATAGAAGGCTGCCTTGAAATCCTTCCACTGGATGCTAACAGTGACTGAGTCCAGAAACTTCAGCTGCCTCACAGACTTCCACCACTTATCTGCCTCACCATCCAATAGGTAGGTCGCCAACTGCACCCAATGCTCTTATAGGCACGCCATGCTCTCCAGCATCTTCACCACGTTCTCCAACCAGGCCTCGCTCTCCTCAGCACCGACCTTGCCCTTGAACAACGGTGGACGAAGCTTCGTGAACTGGTTTAGTCACGGGTCACCAGACAATTCACTGGCACTACTCTTGCTGAACACGTGAGAGATCCCGTGTGCCAAGCTCCTCAGTTCTACACAAACCGCCTTCCATCCGCCTACGTCCTCTTGGGACTCAATCTCCTCGATAGGGGCCTTGCCCTTACAACCACGAGGAGGCATCCTATCGGAGAAAGGCAAAGTACCTGCACCACAGACAAAGCAACAACTAGAAAACCATGGCGAGAAATCAAGTGCAAACTCTACAATGCATGCAAAACCAATGAAGTCTCTAGACTGGACACCCTAGGTGTAGTGCAACCTAGTGAACCTAGAGCTTTGATACCAAAAATTGTCACGCCCCTTATTTTCTACAATAATTTAAAATAATTAAATTACGGGAAAATTTAAAGTCAAACAGTAAATATCTAACTACCAGGAACCTATGTGTGCGGCTAGGAGACTCCAGACTATATGCACTACGCCAACTCTCTACATGCCTGCACCTGCAAACCAAAACCACCAGGAAAACGCATGAGTGACAAAAGTCACCTAGTATGCACCCCAAGGAAAACCACAGAAAACAAAACTATAATCAAGTTTCCTTTTAAATTCATTTCGCAAACCATTTTCTCAAAACCTCACAAACCAGGCCCACACTGACCAAAACCACAACCAAGGCTCTACTAGCCCAAAGCTACAAGCAAAGACCCTCAATGGCCAAAACCACACACAGTGAGTCGGGAAGCCCGGTGCCAGGCAACCTAACTCTGGCTACACGCAGTCCACTGAGTAGTGACCCTAGCGTTCTGCACTGCTACAGTGACGACCACCCTGTGTAGGAGTGTTCACCGTCCCGCGATTCTCCCTCTCTGGAGAACCCTCAAAAGCCAACCTCTCCCTAGGAAGGCTGTCTTGTCTCTCAAGATGTTACCAGCTATGGGGCACGTGTCCCACTCGCACTAGCCACCATATGGTTTGCCTTCTCACGGCGTCTTCCACACACGGTGCTCAGGAGGGAGTATCATACTTTCACACCCGACGACACCCGAGCCTTAGTGCGCACAGCGATAGCAAGAGTATCATACCTCCCCGTCATGCCATAAGACACCTCAACCTGAGGACCACAATCCTAGCCTTTAGACGACAGTCAAGGAGTCTCATACCTCCAGGACCCGACGCCCCTTAGCCTCAGGTATCTCGGCCCTCGACCTCAACCATGGAGTCATGCCCGATCACCTGAGAATGTCGTCACATTCCCTAGTCCCGACGACACAGTCCCACACTATCTCGACCCACATATAGAAAACCAAGAAAACATTTTCCAAAACAGGCCAACTATTTCCTTGAAATCCATTTTCCAAAACCAATTTTCATATCTTTAAAAATTCTTCCAAAACCTCAACAAAACAGCGCATCAAGGGTTCCAAGAGACCACCATTGACGGCCCACAGTCCCTCTCAATGGGACAAAACACAGCAATCCAGAAAGCCCTCGGAAAACACATTTTATAAACTTATTTGGACCTAGAATTGGCATGTGGAAAAACAAGTCTGGTATGCCGAAAATCCTGGGTTCGGTAGACTGATCTAGATCGGTCGACCGAATCAGGTCAACGGTCAACACTCAGGCCAAATTCGGTATATCGAAATCTAGTTCGGTCGACCGAAATCTCCTGATTCAGGCGACCGTCCAAAATCAGACGATTGATTTTCGACCAGAGGACCTAAACTGACAGAAAAAGGCATACCGAAATGGTTCAATATGCTGAATTCTGTGAAAAACAGAAAACGGCCCAAACCCTATAATACAAAATCGCTCCAACTGGGACCTCCAATTGGACCTGCTAAACAAGCACCAAAAATCTTGCATAAAACATAAGATGTAGACCCTCGAGTCTACACAAAATCCCAACAAACAAAACTAAAATCCATTCACCATGCATCAAGATATAAAATCACAAAAGCAGAAGGGTCAAAATGACCCAAAACACACCAACCGCCATAAATGTCCATAAATTCACCATAAATTCTCATAAAATCACAATAAATTGTAGGAATGTAAATTTACCTAGATTTCATGCAATCCTAACAATTTCTACCATTTTCATGCTCTCTATTACATGAAGTGGATGTGCGTACCTGAAAATGGCCTCCAGCGATCTCCAATCAACTCCAACGAATTCCAGCGACTCTGCATGTCCTTCGACACTCCACAGCCCCAAGGACGTCACTCCGGAGCCTCTCGCACTGCCACGAACTGCCGTGAGCCACTTCTTCCTGCCTCCGACTCTCTGATCACCCGCACTCACCCGCGAACAGAAAGAGGAGTGAATAGGAAGAAGGAGAAAATGGAGGAGTGGAGGGGGAAAGGAGGAAAAGGAAAGGAAGGGAGGAGGGCTCGGTTGGGGTTTTGGTGGTCGGGGAAGGCTTGCCCCAAGCACGCGTTATATACACGGGGGAAGAGGTCGCCGTGTACCGGCCCACCAACCTCCGGCACGTGCATACCAGCTGGCCTCTGGCCACCCTCCAGCCTCACCGCACACAGCCCAATAGCCAGCTCCAAGGTACGAGCCAACGGCTCCCCGCACCAACCACCAGCCACAACAATTAGTCCACAAGTACGGGCCCCACGCGGACCCCACACGGACCACACCTGGGCTCCATACGCATAATGCCAACCACGCCTAGGAACACGCAAATAAAAGCCAGTCCACAAGGCTCAAGCCCAAAAGCATAAAACCATACAACGGGCCTCGGAATAGTAACACCCGTCTAGGAATAAAATTCAGAAAATGTAAATAATTACAAAAATAAATTTTATAGGTGTTACATCAGGTAATACTATTTTGCCCCACAAGCAACACAGCTTTTGAAATCTTGTCTTTGAAAAACTAATCTTTTCTTTTGTTTTTTCAAAATCATACTCTTGACTTTCGAAATCATTTTCTGTCTTTTTTTTCAAACCATATGTATGATTTTCAAAACTTAATGCGTACTTGAAATGACCACTCTTGCTAAATCAAGTTCACAACCACTAGAGAGTACTACACTAACATTGAACTTCTAGTTAGTTAAAACAACAAACCATATCTCAAAACCTGGAACAATCTCTATTTTTCTTTCTAATTTAAAATCTCATACTTTTCTCAAAATATTTTTCTTTTTCTGTAAAAGTCTCATGCTTTTTTTAAACATCTTTCTTTTCTGTAAAAATCTCATGCTTTTTTTAAACATCTTTCTTTCCTTTAAAATCTCATGCTTTTTTAAAACATCTTTCTTTTTCTTTAAAATCTCATGCTTTTCTTAAACATCTTTTTTTTCAATAAAAGTCTAATACTCTAATCTGATGTATCTCTAGAAGTATCTCTAGACTAGATTCTAGTGCAAAATATAAATCTCAAATCTGGCTAAAACACAGGTCATAAATCACGAATATGGCATAAATCACTCCTAGACATGCATTCCTACTCGTTCTCATCATTTCCATAATTTTTCATGATTTAATTCTAATTTATCATAATTTCTACCATTATTTACTCAAAATAGAGAACGAGGGAGAGAGGCGAGACGCATACCTCTTAAGCGAGTCTCTCCTCACCGCCAGTGGGCTCTAAGCTTACTCGGCCACCGACAAGCTCTAGCGACACCTCCCCTCTTCGATGCTTAGCTTGCACCACCCACCTCTGGCCCTCTCTCTCTCTGACTCACGCTCCTCCATTAGTTTCCTCCTCTCCTCCTCACTTCCTCTGATGCCTCAAGCCACAACCACCACCACCCCTCTTATCACCTCCCGCCTTGCCACCACCGCCAACTTCGTCGTTTGCCATAGCCTTTCACTAGGCCTAAGTGATGAGACGGAACAAGCAGGGCTATGGGTGGAGGGGGTCTCGTGAAAGTAATGAGGAAGACACTATGCCTAATTTGACCAAAAACCAACCACGATTCCATGCACCTACACATGAGCCACGATAGGCCAAAATGCCATTGAACTAGGGAAACCCAAGCCAACATAGTCACACAAAGAGAAAAACACAAACATAAGGCTAAAAACATAATAATTATTTATTAATAAACCATATTAATAAATATTATAATTATTCCATTGTTTACACTAATCTGGATAATCAAGTACAGATGTTACAATAACACCTCTGAAAGTCAATATTTTTGTTTGGCTACTTACTTATCATGATAAAATACTTTATATGGCTAACTTACAAAAAAGGAGTTGGACTAGTTCTTTGCATCGTGACATTTGTAGTATCTATGGAATCCACTCAATACATTTTTTTACATTACAATACTTTTAGAGTTATTTGGGATTTCTTTATACTTTGTGCAAATGATTTTTTAAACTATGTCAAGATTTCTGGGATTTTTTTCCTTCCATTATGCACTTAAATTCAATTTTTCTTATCAAGATAGAATTCCTTAGTTTTTGCTATTTTCTAAACTTTATGGCTTATTAGAAATATTGTTTTATTTTAGAATTCAACTAGAAATATTAACTCAATATTTCATCATATTTTACTTCTGATTTCATCATAGACAAACATCTTGGCAACTAGACAGGATAATCTATCTCATACTTTATATCAAGACAAACAAGATTGGGACTAAATAAATCTTGCTTTAGACATCCTTCTTGGTTCTAGTCAGTGAGTCTGGTGGTGTCCAAGAAGATTCTTTGGGATCATCTACTGCAGTTATTTCAAGATCTACTGGTCCAACTACTTTATTATGTTCTTAGTTGGTTCTTTGTAATATTTTAAACTTAGTTCTGTAGATTATCACTTGACTTTTTGGATCTATACATGTTGTTTAGTTCTATTTCTGACTTTCTGTCAAACTTGGAGGATCGAAACTAAATAATTTTATGTACAATTAATGGTGGAATTCATAGCGAAGTATTTTTTTACATTAATATATATTGTCGTGTACAAAAAGTGTATTACTTTTCTTCTGTTCCTCTCATTCCAAACGGATCGTTCCTGTGCTCTCTACGTTCAGTCCCCAAAACCCTAGCACCACCGCCACTAACGACGACGGTGAGACCCGCCGTTCTGCCTGCGGCGGAGCGATGTCGTTCAGGGCGAAGCAGCTGTACAAGAAGATCGTGAGGAAAGTGGGGGAGGAATGGATGACGCCGGACATGAAGAAGACGCTGAAAAGGAGCCTCCCCGACAACAAGGTCGTCATGAGGAGGGCCGACCGCGGCATCTTCGCCGGTCGCCACATCCAGTTCGGCAACAAGGTTAGCGAGGACGGCGGAAACAAGTAATCAATCCTCTCAGTTACCACTACTATTCCTTTTTTTTTCTTCCTTTTACCCTTTTTTGTTTGTTTGCTTGGCAGATTCCTGTGTTTGTTTTTCGTGACTTACGCCGTGATTTTTCGAGTCCTGTGTTTGTTTTTGAGGGTTGGTAGTTGGTGTACTCTTACTCTGGGTGGCTTTGTTGTTCTGGGAGAAGATTTTGATCTCTCGTCGTAAATGAGAACAATGTAGATAGTTACATTTGGTAATTAACTAATTCTTAGGTTCTTTGGTTTTAGAGCCTATTTGATCTATTGGAGGACTTGTGTAAATGTTTTGCTCGTTTAGCTTAGGTTTTTACTGCGCATGCTTTTGCTGCTTAGCCTTGCCCATGGAAATTAGAGAAGTACGCGGTGATTAGGGGGGAGGGGTGGAATCTCTTGGGATAATAGATTTGACTGGATGCTGGAAAATACTTCGTCAAGACAACATTTGAGGGGAGAGAACTCTATGAGGAGGATTGGCCTCTGCGAGAGTCTTGAGGATGTGGTCAGTGTGCTCCAATTTTTCAGTGGTTTGAATAACAAAATGATAACTCTTTTTGTGCAATGATAAAAGAATAATTTAAATTTACTAGCAAACAAGTGGCATATGTAATCTAATTAAAAAGTAGCTTCATCCTTGTATTTCGCTGCCAAAAAAGTAGAACATCTAATTCCTGCTTTCATAAGAAAAATATAGACAAGTTAACACTCCCAATTAGCTATTTATAAAGAAAAATATTCCCAATTAGCTAGCTTTCTGTTGCATTCAAAGTTTTAGTATCAAAAATCAGCGGCCAATCTAAAATTCAAGATGGAACCCATATTAGTTCCTAATAATTGCATTTAAGTAAAAAAAAATCTTGCTATTCAATAATTTTACAGCAACAGAATAATAGCAGCAGTATCAATAAGAGAAGAAATTTAAGAAGAAGAAGAGAAGGAAGAAAGATGAAGAAGAGGTGGAAAAAGAAGAAATATGAGGAAGAAGCAGAAATCTTAAAGATATACAGGGGAATGAGAAGGCAATGTTATAGACGTATAACACACAACCTCGTGGTTCTTTTCAACTCTTCTCTCTACCTTCCTCAGAAACGAAGTCTCTGGCTAGTCCTCCCATCCCATGGTTCAGACAGGAAAAAAATTGGAGATTTAAAGTTCTAATCTTCTCCAATATACAGCAGCAAGGGTTGTGAAGCCTGAAATTATGGAACAAGCCCTGACCCTTATTGACAGGTTGTCTTTTTGCCTCCCAAATAAGTTACAGATGATGACATTCTATGTGAACCTCACACATCCTGTTTTATGAGGCTGAAGCTCACCTCACTGATGGTGCAAGGCATGGGGCAGATGTATGCTTAAGATGCTGAGGTGCCATCTTAAAATGGACTTGTTGGAGCCTGCATCATGTATGTTGAGGTAGAACCCTAACCTATTGACAGGTTCATTGTCTTTTTTCTCCTCGAGTACGTTGCAGATGACATTCTATCTGTATCTCACACATCCTATTTTATGAGGCTTCACTCTCCTCACTAGAGTTGCAAGGCATGAAGCCTGT
>JAMKQA010016214.1:0-10623 GCA_024699735.1 Posidonia australis
AGAAACCTCTCTCTGGCAAAATTCAAAAAAGTTATGGCAATCTATGACTGTCTGGAGCAAGAAGATCTGGGTACCACCACTTCTGAGAAGCCATCTTCACAGCCTCCTACACCTGTGCATGCACCAGGTAATGTTCATCAATCATTTGTAGATTATAATAATGGTTTTATTTATAGCTCTGCTTCCAACAGTTCCCATGATTTATCTGCTTCCAATACGGATACCCTGGTTAATTCTGAGGTTAACCAAGTGGATCCGTTAATGTGGGACTCTTATGATCATTTTCAATCATTCTGTGAGAATATTGGTATCTCATTGGCTTCAAAAAATGAATCAATAGCCTTCTTTAATCAAGTTAGGTAGGATCAGGGCAAGGAGTATATTAATTTAGAAGATCCTATTGCATCCTCTGTTAGGGTGGGATCCTCTGTTTCTTCCATTAACTTTTTATGATTATAGCAGCATGAAACATTAGAGGTTTGGGTTCTGGTCATAAGAGGAGAGAGTTAAAAGAATTTATTATATCTAACAAATGTGATGTTATTATTGCTAGTGAAACTAAGAAGGAAGAGTTCACTGAAGGGTCTCTAAGGCTTATAGGAGGAAAGAAAATAAATTCCTGGTCTTTGGTGCCCTCTATAGGTGCCTCAGGGGGTATCCTAATAGGATGGGATAGCAGGTTATTAAAGGTAATCCGGTGTATTCCCTCCAATTACTGTCTTTCTATAAACTTTGAAAATTTAGATGCTAATCTGGACTGGTGGCTCACTGGAGTCTATGGTCCCTGTGATCATAACCTGAAACCCCTATTTATTGATGAGTTACATTATATCAGTACACTTGTTAATAACCACTAGCTTCTGGGGAGAGACTTTAATGTGATTAGGTTCCCTAGTGAGCATTCCTTCCACATTAATAGCACTCCCCACATGGACAGATTTAATGATTTTATTGATCAGAATGCTCTGATTGACCTCTCTCCAAATAACTTCTCCTTCACATGGTCTAATTTTCAAGATCATCCCACATTAGTAAAGCTTGACTAGTCTCCCCAGGCTGGTCTGGGAAATTCCCTGATGCTTTCTGTTCTGGCAAAGCCAGAATTGTGTCGGACCATATCCCAATCCTGGTCAATACCATGGCCCCCAACTGGGGTCCTCCCCCCTTCACATTTTATAAATCTTGGTTTTGTTTAGAGGGATTTGAACAATTAATTAAGGACTATTGGTAGTAGAATGATTATCCTCTTTCTCTATCTTCTCCTATGTCTGAGTTTAGTTTTAAATTGAAAATTTTAAAAGCCTTACTCAAGAAATGGATAGCTCCTATTAAAGCTAATAGAGCTAAAAGACTCAGAATCATTGAATCTCAAATTCAGGATTTGGATGTTCAAGCTGAACAATCTGATAATATTAATTGGGTGCAAAAAAAGGCCCTGAGATTAGAACATCTTGACCTTCTTAAAGAACAGGAGTTGTATTGGAGACAAAAATCTAGAATCCAATGGTTGAAGGAAGGGGACTTAAACACTTCCTTTTTCCATAACATGGTAAAATGTCATAGGAGGGCTAATAACATTTCTTCTCTTCTCATTAATAACTCCATAACTATATCCCAAATGGAGATCTGTAGAGAAATTGAGAATCATTTCACTAAGCTATTCAATAAGGACTGCAGTCTTCAAATATTCTTTAGCTGGGATGCCCTTATCCCAGTTAAAATCTCTTCTCCTGAACAGTTAGAGATCTCTTTTGAGGAAGAAGAGATTAGATCCAGTGTGTTCCATTTAGCTAAGGACAAATCCCCAGGTCTTGATGGCTTCCCTCTGTTTTTTTTCCAGCATTACTGGGATTTGTTGAAAACAGAAATAGTTAACATCTTCCAATCCTTCCATTCTTCCAATGACCTTGATTTTCTTTCTACAATAAATCAAACCTTCATTGCACTTATTCCTAAGAAACTGGGAGCCATTAGGATTCAAGACTTTAGACCTATTAGTGCCTTTTTGGCAGGGAGATCTATTGGGGACTGCTTCCTTGTTGCGCAAGAAATCCTACACTTTATGAGATCTTCTAATATCAAGGGTTATATTCTAAAAATAGACTTTGAAAAAGCATTTGACAATATTAATTGGCATTTTCTATTAGACTCTCTTTCTGGAATGGGTTTTGGGAATAAGTGGATCTCTTAGATCCGAATGTGTATATCTACTGCCAAGTTCTCTGTTTTAATTAATGGATCTCCTAAAGGTTTCTTTGGGGCTTCAAATGGTTTAAGACAAGGTGATCCCTTGACCCCCTTACTGTTTATTATAGCTACAAATGTATTGAACTCTATGCTGCAGGCAGCTAAGAGAAGCAATTTAATTTCTGGGATTAATTTCCCTCATGAAGGTCCTTCCCTGGTAAATCTGCAATATGCAAATGATACTCTTCTATTCCTGCCAGACAATACTGAGAACATGATTAATGTTAAAAGAATATTATGCTGTTTTCAGACATGTTCTGGGTTAAAAAATTAATTTTCACAAGTCATCTCTCACTGGTGTGGGTGTTTCTCAGGCTTCTTTACTATCCTCATGTGATATTATGGGGTGTGCTAAGGCTGACCTTCCTCTCACATATCTAGGACTGCCTCTACACTTCAAAAGAGCCACTGTTAGCAGTTGGACACCTGTGATAGAAAAAATTTCTAAGAAACTCTCCTCTTGGAAGGCAGACACTTGTCTTTAGGGGACAGATTAGTCTTGGTTAATGCTGTCTTATCAGCAATTCCCACATATTACATGTCTGTACTTCATATGCCTTTAAAGATTGAGAAAAAAATAGATACTTTAAGAAGTAAATTTTTGTAGAACTCTTTATCCCCTAATCATAAAGGGATGCACTTAATTAAGTGGTCTAATATTTGCAGACCAAAACAACAAAATGGTTGGGGAATAATTAATTTAAGAAACTTCAGTGCAGCTTTAGAAACCAAGTTAATATGGCAATTCTTTTCCAGTCAACACTGCCCTGTTTGGAAATTAATTCTAAGGGCAAGATATTTGCACAAGGGTCCTGGAGCTATTTTGAACTCTCATGCTCCTATCTGTTCCCCCCTGTGGAGCTACATTAAACAAGGCTTTAATTTCTTTAACTGTTTTACTACTACTACTGTTAGTAATGGTATTAACACTATATTCTGGAATCAAAAATGGTGGAATGATATCCCTTTAAAAATCACCTTGCCTGAATTATACAGTACAGCCAGATTCAAGAAGGCATCTGTCAGAGCAACTAGGGATTTGTTTCTATCAGATTTTAACAGATTGTTTAATCTAGCCTACTGTTATTCATTTGACCCCATAGCACTTCAATCTCAGCTAAAATGTTTTGTTAACATTATGCAATCCCTAAATTTGGGAACCAATGATGACATCTGTAACTGGTTACCTACCAAGAATTGTACCTTTTCAGTGAAGGCAGTTTATAGACTTTTTAATGATGGGGGTCTTCGTAATCCCTTTTATAAATGTCTGTGGGAAAGTAATACGCCATTAAAAATTAAACTTTTCTCCTGGTTAGTTATTAAGAATAAGAACTTAACAAAGGAGAATCTGCTCAAGAGAAGTTGGTCTGAGTCTTCACTATGCATATTTTGCTCTACTCACATTGAAAACAATAACCATTTGTTTTTAAATTGTACATTCGCAAGGGATATTTGGAGTTTTTTTCTGGTTTCTGATCTATATCCTGGTTTTTTTTGTGTTGCTGATTTGTTTCTGTCTTCTCCTCATCTTAAACTTGATTTATCATCCTCTAGTTGGACCCTGTTACTTCAAATCATTCTCTAGTTGATTTGGAAAGAAAGGAACAATAGGGTTTTTCGTAATTCAGCTAGATCATACTCTTTGATCATACATGATATTATTTTTCTGATGCACTTTTAGGTAGAAACTCTTGTTTCAGGTTTTGAGAAGGAGGAAATGTTACAATATGTTTCTGCCATGGCTTCACAATTGGTTGAGCCTTCCATTCCCCCTTCCATCCCTTCATCTTCAAGAATACCAATTGAAAAAGATTCTCAGAACAATATGGAGAATCAGGAAGCATGATATTGTCCCATATGTTTAAGAAAATTTCTTCTGTTAGATACTGATTTGTAATTCTAAATTGGTTCCCATTTTTGATACTTGTTGAGGACTATAAGGCCTGAGATTCTGTAATATTTTGCCATGACATTGTTTCTTACTTGGCTTTTTACGCCGATGAAATATTAAACTTCTAAACCATTAACAAAAAAAAAAAAAAATTTCTTCTACCGGTCTTGTGATTACCACCTTCTTATGAGCAATACAAGAATGATTTGGTGGGACTTCATTTGATATTTTTAAGATCTCGAAATCCATTACTCATATCAGATTTGGTGGTCCAAAAAATGCAAGTATTGGTTCAATTTATTATGATTAGATGAATTTAATTTTTTCATGACTATACTGTTTTGAATACCAAGGATTGTACAAGTTTTATATGGTTGTCCTAGAATATTATGTTTATGTAACTGTATACTCGTATGTAACTTTAAAAAAGGGCATTTCTATAACTATATGATCCTATTTCCATTAGGAGATGAATTTCTCATATTTTGATACCATCACTCGATGTAAAGCTTGACTCCAACGCAGTTCACTTGTGTCATGTTGCTGTCAATGCAACCCTGTGATTATTTTAATCTATAGTAAAATTTCTTGATGGTATCTTAAACTATAGTTGATTTACATCTTGTTATCTTGAATTTCAAAACTGGTCCTTTTGGTGTACTCAAACGTCCACCAAAGTGATGCTATTGTTATTGCCTATGGGTTCTATAATTTTCTTCTTGGAGAAAAATGTTCCTAATGTTACAAGACGTCTTCTCCATTTCTTTCCTAAATCTCTTTCATATCTTAACGAGCCCAACCTATTTCTTCCTCTTTCTTCTCCATGAGTTCCTTTACACAGTATTCTTCCTCATCTCCCATTTCTCGTCAAATGCACCAACCTACACAGACAAAGAAGGTATATGCACTCTTCTTTCTCTTCCCCCACCATTGCTAGGGAAGAAGGATAATAATGCTTACGAGCTTGGGGGAGGAGGCTATTCCTCTTCGATTGCAGTTGTGGGAGCCACCACTTCAGCTTTTTGTCGATCGAAGGCATCGAAACATAAAAAAGGGAACATGAGAAAGAAAGTGTGATTCGTGAGGACTGAAGGGTTTAAGTTGTGAAGGCATAACAGGCATTAGGAGTTTAATTAGACATAGGTAGACCCAATTAGTCCAAATAATTTTAAAAAAAGCAGATGAAGATACCAAAGTCATTGATTTAGAAGTTCATGTTAGCAAACAATAAATTGATCATAGTTAAGGACACCATCAAGAAATTTACACAATGAAAATTTGATGTAGAATAAAAGAGTAAATTTGATTTTATTGGTGAAATTATGATTGATTTAGATTAAAATAGTAAATTTGATTTGCATATATACCTTATAAAAATTTGTATTTACAAATTTATCATTATATTTTCACAAATAGCAATTACACCCCTAAATTCTTAAATTATTTCCACATATACCCCTACTGTTACCTCTTAGAGTTATATTTTATATTTTCAATCGTTAAGTCAAGAGTAAACTCTCGTTCAAAAAATTTATTAGACAAAAATGTTGACAAAATGAAGAATGGTACAAAAAGATGGTAAATGAATATAAATAATACCAATAGTTGAACCAAATAGTTACTGAAACGACAGATTCTATACATTAACCGAGACAAAATTAATTATGTAAGAATACTTTGTTTAAGAATCTAACTTTAATTTAATGAAAAAATCCATCTTTACTTCTTTTTTTTTTTTTGTAAACGATAATCGGTAATATTAATAAGATAAAAAGTTTCCCAGAGTATTACATAAACAAATTATACAGAACCAATCACACAGCAGGTGACCAAAAAATGTCACAAAGTAGCTGATGAACAAAAATTCAAATCTCAAAATGCTGCATACTATCAATTAACCAAAAGTTAATCACGCCTGAGGATTATCTTCCTGAAGAGCACAGATTCCAGTATCATACTCCATCTCAAGTTGGGGATTGTTAGAAGCCATTAAACTTTACTCTAAGTCCCTCTTTTACTTCACTTTTTACACCAACAGATTTTACATCTATAATCTTACAACTATTTCACCTTTACGTGCACAAAATCAAAATTCTACATCCAAAATCTATTCCAAAATCATATCCAAACTAAGCCTAAGTCAATAAAAGTGATAAATAATTTATAGTAAAAAAAGTCAAATAAAAAGGTCAAATGTAATTGTAGATGTTAAAATCAAGGTAAAATAATCATTTACATATAGTTGAACGGGTAACTACACAGATTATACCTTTAAGTAACAACAAAGATATGTAGACATAATAAGAATATAGAAATATACTAGTTATTTGTTAAAATATATGGATACAACTACAATTTTAATAATTTCCAAAGAAATATACGACAAAGAACCCTACATTAGGCATGGAACTTCCTCGGCTGTCCATGATCTAGGCATGGAACTCAGATTGTAATATCACTGTATGGTAATGGTAGCTCTCACACACTCCGTACATTTTATAGTAGATGAGCAATTAGCAGTAAATCATTCATAAGCGTCAATTAGACCTGTGAATCATAGTTAATGGGTTAGTGAACTTTAACGACGAGGGGACTACTTAGTGAGAAATATATTGTAGATGGCAGGGTTTTCTTTCGTTTGCAAACCCTGAAGATTTTAATCTGAAATTGAGCATGCCTACCTCTCTTGATAAGCAGGTGAACTTGGTCCGACTAAGCAGCGGGCAGACTTGAAAATGTCTCATTTTTCCATTTTTTTTAAGAAAACGCCAACTACCTATGACTTTCTGCTCTTCGAGTAAATGGCAGGAAAAGATTCTCAGTGATTCCAGTAAGATTGATATCCCTTACTTAGATGGGGTTTCAAAAAATAAAGATAAAAATATTCATATGTATAATATAGAAAACGTAAAACAATAAAATAAACTGTCCAAACGACTACACGGAAAAGTACTAGTATATTTTCTAACTAACGGTAGAATTTGGAGGGGTGATTCCCCGCTCCTCGTAATATTTTCTTTCAGCATTTGTCACGCGTGTTTGGAACATCGCCCACTCTTTTCTGCATCGTTCTCTCACCTGACGCATAACACAAAAGGTAAACAAAGATATTAGATCTCCAAATATGAAAGCAGATTTTATGCAAGTATTGCCTACATTTTATACTATGGAGCTTGCTCAGAACAGAGTGTCTAGCAGTACAATAACATTCACCAAATTAAAGGTTTCAGACAAGTCACATACCCCTTGCCATGGTGCCTTCCCGTCAGTTGCTTGACCCTGTGCAAAAGAGACGAACCCCAGAAAAAATTCAGCTGCTTACAGGTAAAAAATCCCAAGGGCAATAAATGTGGCTCTCTTACCTGGTTCCCAAGCGATGGAACCACCTGATGAATGATCCACTGAGAATCAACGACCCCTATCTTCTCATGAGCAGGCTACCGAGTACAGTTTGACATCAAAATAATCCAAATTAGTGATTCAAATCAAGGAAACATTAATCCAAATTAGTAATTGAAATCAAGGAAGTGATATTAGTGTCCATTAGTCTAGTGCCGAATATAAATATAGGCAAAAAAGGGGATTTAGTCCTGTTATTCAAAGGTTGGAATCCATCCATCTCATATCGATTCTAATGCGATTGTAAGATTAGATCATAATGTACTCAACAGGAACTGTATCCAACATTAAAGTAAAAGAAAAAAATTTAAAGAATGCAAGATTCTGTTCAAATTTTGATTCTTCTAAAAATAATATCTTTTCTTTTGTTTGGTTATTCAACCAAACACAACTATGAAAGACATTCAATGGTCAAAGACAACTTCATTAGCTAAATGCAAAAAAAATTATAGTAGTATAATTATCATAATCAATGATTCAAGTCAAATGCACTAATAAAAGAGCATTTACCTCCACACATTTTCTAAGAGCAAAGTCGAGACCCCATCCATGAACCAAGTCATTCTGCAATTAAAACTAATTAGTCATTGGTTACAAAAGGTGAAAATAATGACCCTTTCAGAAAGGTTGAACTTCAAGGCACCTGAATCATGTGCCATACACAGCGCCATGCATCTCGAGAAAATACTGTAGCCATGATCTCGACAAATCTGTAATACAATACAGAAATATTAATTGACATGAAATCTACACAACATCAAAATCAAAAACAGAAAAGAATGGACCGTACGCAGCACATGGAGGCAGATGTGGGTCACTGCACCAGCCAGGTTTCTCCTTCGTTTCCCTGTAGAACCAATTCATAAGCATGTTTGAATAAGCAAAACATACAGATCACATAAGTGGACCTCTCATAAAAACCAGAACTACTTGATTAACTGGAAGGAACAACAGAAGCTCACTTGTGAACCTCTTGATCACCTCTTCTTTTTGTCATTTGCCAGGTTAACCCTTTGTTTGGTTCCAAACCAGGCTGTGAGATCTCCAATCCATGTTTCCTCACCAGCCTAATGTACCTAAAATCAAAGAACAGAACAGCCACTGTTAGTTTTATATTACTGAAAGAAGGTATACCACAAAGACAAAACTTACTCTAATGCATTAAAATGCTCAACTCCAAGATCTTCATCCCAAATAAATATGTAATCATATGGTGCCACTATGTCAGGGTGCAAAAACCTTTTTGCGTACCACCTGGAGCCAAAATGAAATGTGTCAGGATTGTGATTGCTAGTGTTTACAGTGTTTATCTGATTACCAACTGTTCAAGTAATAGATTCTCACCATTTAGTCTGTTTCCTTGCGCTCACATGAATTGCCCGCTTTGACCACTCAAATTCATCCCATTCAGATGTTCGGCCATCATAATGGAATAGCAATATAGTAAAATCTTCAGGAAACTGTAAATTATCCTCGCAATAGTCAAATATACCGCACCATAAATTAGTAATCAGTTTGCAATTTTTACGAGCTTGGACCAGAACTGAGCTCTAATGAAAGAAAAATAACAGAGATAATTCAATGGAATCCATTAACTCAATAGAAAATTTTATGAGTGTCTGACCCAAGATCCCTCTTGCACAGTTTCTATGGCATCTCCCTGCTTTCACAGGGTATGTCCAACTTGCATACTTTTCAATTTGGAAATCTCTCCGAGACGGATAAATTCCAATTTGAATTTTTTTTCTGTTCAATTTGCATACTTTTCAATGTGGAAATCTCTCCAGGACAGAGAAATTCCAATTTGGGTTCAGTTAAATTTGTCATTTTTCCAAACAAATGGTGGCTTTGCTGGTAATCTTCCTACATATTAATGTGGGTGTTTAATTTTCTAAATTTAGATTTAATCACCCTATGCACAAAAATCATGTCCCATGACATGTTTCGATGTATTCCATTTTTTTCCAAATCACGAGAAGAAAATCAAATCCATGATAAGAAGCTATTCTCAATTTAAATTTTTTTTTTAGCAAATGTGCTAAGAAAAAATGTTCAGCATACTCAGCTACTGATGAGTGGCATGTGCCATATGTGAGACAGATCTGGGTCAGCATACTCAAACTGTCCATTACCCATTTGTGATCAAGAGTAAAGAAGATAGGGCATCCATGTAGGCAAATTTGAAGAATAGAAACATACCTTCCAACAGGCTCATCCAGAACAAGCAGTTATACAGCCTATTTATAGAAGGCAAGGTTCATTAATCTTCTACGGCTCTTTCCAGAACAATTATTTTCACATGGAAATTTGTACCCAAGCTACTCATCCAGAAGCCACAGGATACAAACTACTACAACACATCCCAAACAAAGTGGGGTTTTTTTTTTTAGCAATATGGCTACTTCATAATATTCATCGGAAATTTCTATACCAACCTTTTTCACTGCAGCATCGATATTCTTTTTCTGTTCATATCCCACAGTGAATGTAACAAGGTACTTCTGCTTGATGGGTAGATCCTGCACGGCAAAATCATAGAAATACATGCAAAGTGGTTATTATTTTGACAAGATTCACAGGAAGTTTCACTAAATTTTTTGCAAACATGAGTATTAACACTAGGCACTCATAAGTTATCTTTTGCTACAGCTGATTAAGATCAAGAAAGCAAATCAAATAGTAAATAAAGCACAAACTAAAAACAAAGTTAAATAAAGTAAAACAGCAGAAGAGAAGCTATTCAATGTTTTCCAACCTCAAAATATCTGTTCAATATTTTATTCTTTTGTTGCTTGCCAAAAAAATGATTGAATCTCTCATAACCATCCAATTTCTCTCCAATTAGATTTGATCATCAATATTCTTTAGAAATACACCTATATATTATGGTGGGATATGGTAATATGAAATAATATTAGGCATCCAATAAGTTCTTTTAACTCGATATCCAAATAATATTCGCCACCTGAAGTGGTTTTTTTGAGCCTTCAGCAAAAATAACAAATAGGGATGCATATGGTTCAACTTTGTCCAAATGGGATATCTGGGAATTATATCTGTTTATTATTAATTATTTTTTCAGC
>JAMKQA010016217.1:0-11515 GCA_024699735.1 Posidonia australis
CTTTACTGTACGCCCTTGGGCGATGAGGAAAATCGTGAAATTCTCGGAAAGCGTCTCGCAAAACAGTAGAAATTGGGATAAATCCGAGAAAATCAAAAGGGAAAAATAATCCTTGTTTCGGGACCATGTCGGCTTTGTGAAGCCTTTTACTGTACGCCTCTAGGCGATGGAAAACCAAAGCAAGTGAAAACTGCGGAAAACCGAGGAAAACCCAGAAAACGAGGAGAAAACAAAGCTCGGAACAAAGCTAGAAAGCGTGCACCAAGCAAGGCAAAAAATGACGGGAAAAAAAATCGTGAAAAGATGTGAAAAGTATGCAAAATGCAAGTGTGTGTGCAAATCTGAAAACTCTAGGGGGTTTTGCGCAAAAAGCCCAAATCCAGGGGAAACTGACATTCAAAAGCCCAAATCAACGAAAATACATAGGAAAACACATTCCATGCATGTATGAAGAAATCTAGGGTCAAATGTGCTTTCCTAGTGCAAATGAAGTTCTCTACGGGTCAAAATGCAATTTTACCACTAATGCATGCATGCACATCAATTCAGCATAAAATCAGGGTAAAAATGCAAGGAAAACGGCTCTGAAATAACCCAGGAAGTTCCACGGGCAAAATGGTCATTTTACCCTGAAAACAGGCAATCAGAGTAAAATAAATGAAGCACAGTGGCTAAACTGCAAAAAACCCAGCAAACAAAGCATCCAGAAGAAATCTGAAGAAATTCAGGGGGTTAAAATGCAATTAAACCATGAAAACAAGCTTCTGGAATGTTTTAAAACAAAGTCAGGGAGTTTTATGCAATTTTCACAGAAAAATAAGCCTTCTGGAAGTTTTCTGTAAAAGACAGTGGTCTAGATGCAATTTTCCCACTGAAAACGTGCTTCTGGAAAAGTTTCAGAGAAGTATGAGGGTTAACATGCAATTAAGCCAGTAAAATAAAGCTTTCAGAAACATTTTAGAAATATGAGGGCTTATATGCAATTTTCACTGTAAAAATGAACTGTCAGAAACATTTTGAGAAAGCTCAGGGTCTTTCATGCAATTTTCACAGAAAAATGAACTTGTAGGAAGTTTTTAAGAAAGTGCAAGGTCCTTTTGGCAAAATGTCCGAAAGAAAATAGGTTTCAAAGACTCTAGGGGCTTTTATTAAAGTTTTAAACTCAGAAAACATTATTTCTAATGTCCAGGGTAAAACATGTAATATTTTTAGTTAAAACTTTATTCAAAACATTTTAGAAAAATGATTGCAGGACTTATACGCAATAAAAGGACCAAAAGGTAATTCCAGAAGGACCTATTTGCAAGAAAAACATAAACTCATGATTTTATTTAAAAAAAAGTTATTTAAAAGTTTTTAAAATGAAAAAGAAACGACGGTCGCCGGCGACGGAGCTCGCCGCCGTCGACCGCCGGAGGAGGGCAAACAAGGCCTTCCCGTGGTCCGATCTTAGATTTGACCCCACGAGAAGCAAGAGGGAGAAGCAAGGAACACATCCAACGGAGTGGATGGACGATCCAGCGGTTGGAACGACCCCCCCACCTTCCTCGCCGTCGAGGTGCTCCGGCGACGGTGTTGGGGAAGAAGGCGCTCTCCGGAGGCTGAGGAGAGGTGTTCCAAGGCTCCCGGTGGCTGCGGGATGCTGCGGGGACCCTTCCGGAGAAGCGCGAGGGTTGGTGGAGCGAGGTGGTGGCCTGACCGTCGTCGTCGCGGCTTCCTCCGGCGAGCGGCGTTGCTGGGACGATCGGGGGCTCATGGCGTGGATCCAGAGGTTCGGGAGTGCTTGCGGGGCATGAAGGATGGTGTTTGGACCAACGGAGGGGCGCGGGAGGCTGGAGGCTACTCTGGATGCTCTGGATCCCGTCGTATTCATCGGCGACAGCAGGATAAGAGCGGGACTCTAACGGGCGTCGCGTAGGCTGCTGGGAGCGACGGAACGGCAACGACGGGGCACAGCGAGCTCCGGGAAGACCAGAGGAGGAGGAGAGAGGACTCGGGGGTCCAGGAGACTTCCTGAATTGCCCCTCACCTCTATTGCTGGAGAATCGACGACGATGGGGCACAGAGGAGCTCCGGAGGCCAAGGGATCGCTCTGGATCCCTTGGAATCGATCTGGATCCCTAGGAATCGCTCCAGAAAGAGAGATGAGGGTAGGAAGACTGGAATTCAGGAAATTAAGAGAGGTTAAGGCGTTTACCTGGCTGGAGATCGTCGCCGGAGCTCTAGGAGCGACACTGGCTCGCTGCTCCTCTACTGTGCTATCCTCGCTCTAGCACTCTGGTTCTCTCTCTCTCGCTCTCAGTTTTCTCTCTCGAGTGGTCTCGGGGTGTCTCTCTTCTCTGAACGTGTGTGGCCTCTCTTTATATAGGTGAACCCAACAAAAAAACCTATAACAGAATCTCCCACTCGTAACAGCCTGGCCGACAAACCTGCCCCACTCTCAAACCAACTTGGCGCCCCACCTAACAGATTAACAAACATTCCTAACGGCTGTCCCTTCCTGTCCCCTTGGCTGTCGGCAGAACGAACAGTGATCCAAGCTCCGGCGATGGCTGATTGGACGGCTAGGGCTGCTCTGTGATGCTGGACTGATGAGGCTCGAGCTGGGCTGAACTCAGTAGGGGAGGATTCAGGTTGAATTCATGAAGTCTGGTGAAGAGAAAATGGGTTCAGTGGGATGTGGTGTGACTTTGGCCAATTTTGATTAAATGAAAGGAAGAAATGGTTTAATATAGATGAATAAAATGTTGGTTTCATTTGGACTGAAATTTTAGCTGATGTTATGGGCTTTGGGCCAAGGTGGACTCATTTGGGCTCAATCGGCCTAAGTAGGCTTCATGGGCCTCCATGGGCCTATGTGAGCCTTGTGGGCTCACATGGGCCTAATTAGGTTTAGGTAGGCCCAATGAGCTTAAAAAGAGTTAAACGAGCCTAAATAGATTTGATGGGCCAAAATGGACTCAGATTGGGTTTAATGGACCTATGTGGGCATTGTGGGCCCACATGGGCCCAATTAGGGTTGAATGGGTCCAAATGGGCTAAATGGTCTTGGGAGTTTGAGCTCAGCCACCACATCTCCATCCTGCAAAATCAGAAAATTGGGGTGTCTACAGATGCCCCTCCCTAAGCGAGGTCGGAGGTTGAGTAGAACAAAGACCGATGCTCAGGGTTGAAAAAAGACACCTCACGTGAAACCATAAACAAGAGTAATCCACAGGCAATCAGCCATTAGTCAGGAACATACTAGAGGTCCGCACTAGAGATCCTGTTGCCACAGCTGAGGCCAAACAGAGGAACAAGCACAAAAGATTAAGAATTGACAAGCTGACGACCAATTAGCTCCTAAGAGACATGACAGGTTGTCGCACTTGTTGCAAAAAGTTCCAGACAAGACTCACGGTGCCTGCCGACCATGAAGTGACTGATCACGGAAGTCATCCGAGTAGTTCGGGCTACCAGCCCAAAGAGAGGTAAATCAAAGGTGAAAAAAGGGGGCACCAGGATTCATCCTAATAGAATAAATCATGGATGAGAAAATTCAAAAGTAAAAGGACACTAGGATCCGTTCCATCTGAACGTACCGTAGATAGGAAAATTCAGGATATCAAAAGATAACGGGATTCGTTCCTTCGGAACGAACCATGGATAGGAAAACAAGAATATCAAAAGACACCAGGATTCGTTCCATCGGAACAAACAGTAGATAGGAAAATAAGAATATCAAAAGACAACAGGATTCATTCCATTGGAATGAACCGTGGATAGGAAAATCAGAATATCAAAAGACACCAGGATTCGTTCCATCGGAACGAACCGTGGATAGGAAAACAAGAATATCAAAAGACACCAGGATTCGTTCCATCATGGATAGGAAAACCAGAATATCAAAAGACACCAGGATTCGTTCATCGGAACGAACCGTGGATAGGAAAATTCTGAATATCAAAAGACACGAGGATTCGTTCCATCGGAACGAACCGTGGATAGGAAAACCAAAATATCAAATGACCCCAGGATTCGTTCATCGGAACGAACCGTGGATAGGAAAATTCTGAATATCAAAAGACACCAAGATTCATTCCATCAAAACGAACCGTGGATAGGAAAACCAGAATATCAAAAGACCCCAAGATTCGTTCATCGGAACGAACTGTGGATAGGAAAATTATGAATATCAAAAGACACCAGGATTCGTTCCATCGGAACGAACCGTGGATAGGAAAACAAGAATATCAAAAGACACCTGGATTCGTTCCATCGGAACGAACCGTGGAAAGGAAAACAAGAATATCAAAAGACACTAGGATTCGTTCCATCGGAACGAACCGTGGATAGGAAAACCAGAATATCAAAAGTCACCAGGATTCGTTCCATCGGAATGAACCGTGGAAAAAAAAAGTCAGAATATCAAAAGATACCAGGATTTGTTCCATCGGAATGAACCGTGGATAGGAAAATTAGAATATTAAATGACACCAAGATTCGTTCCATCGGAACGAACCGTGGATAGGAAATTTAGAATATTAAAAGACACCAGAATTCGTTCATCGGAACGAATCGTGGATAGGAAAATCAGAATATCAAAAGACTCCAGGATTCGTTCCATCAGAACGAACCGTGGATAGGAAAATTCAGAATAACAAAAGACACTAGGATTCGTTCATCGGAACAAACCGTGGATAGGAAAATTAGAATATCAAAAGACACTAGGATTCGTTCCATTGGAACGAACCGTAGATAGGAAAATTCAGAATAATAAAAGACACCAGGATTCATTCATCAGAATGAACCGTGGATAGGAAAATCAGAATATCAAAAGACACCAGGATTTGTTCCATCGGAACGAACCGTGGATTGGAAAACCAGAACATCAAAAGACACCCGGATTCGTTCCATTGGAAGGAACCATGGATAGGAAGATTCAGGATATCATGACACACTAGGATTCGTTCCATTGGAACAAATCGTGGATAGGAAAATTCAGAGTATCAAAAGACACCAGTATATGTTCCATCGGAATGAACCGTGGAAAAAAAAATTCAGAATATCAAAAGATACCAGGATTCGTTCCATCGGAACGAACCGTGGATAGGAAAATTAGAATATTAAATGACACCAGGATTCGTTCCATCGGAATGAACCATGGATAGGAAATTTAGAATATTAAAAGACACCAGAATTCGTTCATCGAAACGAATCGTGGATAGGAAAATCAGAATATCAAAAGACTCTAGGATTCGTTCCATCAGAACGAACCGTGGATAGGAAAATTCAGAATAACAAAAGACACTAGGATTCGTTCATCGGAACAAACCATGGATAGGAAAATCAGAATATCAAAAGACACCAAGATTCGTTCCAATGGAACGAACCGTGGATAGGAAAATTCAGAATAATAAAAGACACCAGGATTCGTTAATCGGAACGAACCGTGGATAGGAAAACCTGAATATCAAAAGACACCAGGATTCGTTCCATGGAACAAACCGCGGATAGGAAAACCAGAATAGCAAAAGTCACCAGGATTCGTTCCATCGGAACGAACCTTGGATAGGAAAATTGGAATATCAAAAGACACCAGGATTCGTTCCACTGGAACGAACTGTGGATAGGAAAATCAGAATATCAAAAGACACAAGGATTCGTTCCATCGGAAGAACCGTGGATAGGAAAATTAGAATATCAAAAGACACCAGGATTCGTTCCATCGGAACGAACCGTGGATAGGAAAATCAGAATATCAAATGACACCAGGATTCGTTCCACTGGAACGAACCGTGGAAAGGAAAATCCGAATATCAAAAGACACAAGGATTCGTTCCATCGGAATGAACCATGGATAGGAAAATATGAATATCAAAAGACACCAGGATTCGTTGCATCGGAACAAACCATGGATAGGAAAACCAGAATAGCAAAAGCCACCAAGATTCGTTCCATCGGAACAAACCGTGGATAGGAAAATCAGAATATCAAAAGACACCAGGATTCCTTCCACTGGAACGAACCGTGGATAGGAAAATAAGAATATCAAAAGACACAAGGATTCATTCCATCGGAACGAACCGTGGATAGGAAAATCAGAATATCAAAAGACCCCAAGATTCGTTCATCGGAATGAATCGTGGATAGGAAAATCAGAATATCAAAAGACACCAGGATTTGTTCATCGGAACAAACCGTGGATAGGAAAATCAGAATATCAAAGGACACCAGGATTCGTTCATCGGAACGAATCGTGGATAGGAAAATCAGAATATTAAAAGACACCAGGATTCGTTCATCGAAACGAACTGTAGATAGGAAAATTTTGGATATCAAAAGACACCAGGATTCGTTCCATCAGAACGAACCGTGGATAGGAAAATCTCAAATGTAAAGGAACATGCCACCTCTTATGGAATAGGAGTTATAAAGACTTCATTCGTCCAGATTGGGGCAATAAAACGAGATCCTCGACTATTATCCGGGTACCGCAGTGCCAAGCTGGTAGGCAAAAGAAGGCAAACTCCTGCATCAGTCACACATGTTGTCAAGGTGGCAACTTCCATTCTGCATCAATCATGATCGACCAACAGACTGGCTAGAGATGTTCTGCTGTATTTATTATCACAGTCAAATGAGTGTTTACATGTACTGCAATTTGTAAGAAAAAGTGACATGATGCGAACATTAAGAGTCCTCTTCATCTCTGGGTCTCTTGGAGCCCGAGGCCTTGGTAAAGAGCATCCGGCTCGGGGTGGCGCTACAGATTGGCCAAGTTTCCTCGACTTCGGCTTCATAGTCTGCTGTGCAACTTCTCCCTTCTATGGCTAGGAGATCTTTTGAGCATACAGAGCGACTGAGTAGGTGAGATAGCTCCCTAACCAGAGTGTAGGAGCTTAGGGGGTATTCTTTGAATCGTGCTGGCATCTGCCCCTGAGCTAGAGAATCCTACTGGTAACCGAATAGGCAATTGCTGAATAGGCTAAATCCTGTGCACAATCTTGAGGGGAGGTCCCAGTTACCAACTAGTTTTAACCAAGCACCCAGGTAGTGAGACAAGAACAGTAAATCTGGAGAGCTGGAATTGTTTGACTGCGCCCTCGGAACGATCATTGAGGATTTTCGACTTATAGAGCAGCTGACATGCCCTTGGTCGAGCAATTGGCTCAAAGTGTGTGACCATAGGATAGTTGACATGCCCCTGGTTGACATAAATGACTCTTAACCAATCAGAACAGCTTACATGTCTATGGTCGAGTACTGGCTCAGTGTGACCAACCATAGGACAGTTGACATGCCCCTGGTTGACACAAATGGTCCTAAACCAACCAGAGCAGCTTACATGCCCCTGGTTAAGGTGATGTCCTCTTGATTCTCTTGAATTGAAAGACGCTGTCATATTCAAGACAAGAGAGCTTTGTGGCACTCAGTGACATTTACTAGGATATTTGTTCGCAGGAAGAAATGTATCCATGTCAAATGGTTTGCTGGATCTTATTTATGCCCTCAGCATTGGGATGCCTAATGCCAAGTACAAGGGAATGGCAACACCAGACCTCACGAGACTCTATCCAAGCTTCTAGTTTTTTGGGTGATTCTCTGGAAATGGGTCATTGTGTTTTGGGCTCCATTCCAAACCCCACTGGACCATACCTCTGCTTTTTATTTTTATTAACTCTTTATTCTCTCCCTCATAGGCATGTGGGCTCACCCTATCCCTGGCTTGGAGGTAATAGGTACCTGGTCTATGGTGAGGGGCTATTGCTTGCTTAAAGGGGTGGCTAGGCCCTTTTTGGACATTTCTCCCAAGTATTCACTCCGACTCCTCTCCAAGATAAACTTGAGGGACAGTGTTACCCGACACGCCTCTCTCTTTAAGGCGGACTTCTATCTGCGACTTCTGTCTTCTTATTCTTTTATGCCCTTTCATAGATATTTTATTTTTATCATAATTTTTCACACTCTCACTCTCACCCCTAACATTTTATCTCCCTCTAGGAGGTGTAGGGTTCATGAGAAGTTTGGATACTTCGCCCAAATTCACAATGAAAGGTGGCTCCCTCACTTTCTAGGTTCCTGAATAGTATGTACCTGAGGAGGTGCTACTCATTCCCAACATTGGCTAGCTTATTCTGCTTATCATCATTGGGCTAAGATCCATACATGCGTTAATGCAAGAGAACTATGCCCTGCATATGCATATTCTGCACGAGGCTTAGTGTGTTGTGATGCAGAGCTACATGAATGTTGCAAGAGCATGGATGCATGCATGGAGTGTTGGTGTCACAGAGTGAGGACACACTGTTTGTGATCACTGATAGTACTTTTTCAGGTAGCATGAATTAACTAGCTCTGACTGTTTGATGCAGTCCAAGTCCTCAAGGGACCATTCGATGATTTCCTTGTATCACAAGTTTGTCCATAGAATGGTCACTATTTCTCATGTTTCCCTGTATGAACAAAGGCTCTTACATGCTGTCTCTGTACAACATGTGCAACAGGTGGGCAGCTGTCCTCTGTTTGAATGATGTGAGTGCTACTGCCCGGGTTCCCCCTGAGCCTAACTCAGGATCTTTTCTTTTTGGACCCCACTGCTCAAATGAGGCCAAGCTTGGTAATGCCACCTAGACCTGCCTCCCGGCTGATAGGAGATAAACTCCTCTGGTCTAGCATTTGATGATTTATTTTCCTCAAGGGTCATGATTGCAGACTGACCCGGTGTTGCTGCAGATTCTCCCTTGTCCTTTGTCATTGCTGCTTTCCTTTTCCTGCACCTGATTTCAACCTATGCATCCTCAGCCAGCACTAATTACTGCTCCTGAAATAAGACCTCTAAATCGCTGAGCATGTTATCTACTTGAGCCACCACAGCATCTCCCTCCTCTTCGTCGGATGGGGAATCCACAAAGTAAGCGTCGGTGGTCCTCAATGGTATCTCAGGTGCTTTTTCCAACTGCATTGACTGTAGTCCTCTTACCCCAGTCTGCTGCTCTGATGCGGTTACTGCTGACTCTGCCCTTGCTGCATCCCAAACTGCAAACTGTTTGGTAGATAGACCTTCTACTGACTCTGGAGGCGGCAATGTTAGCATGGCTATCCCTGGGGACATGGATGACGTTGAACCCATTCTGAAGTCCATAATTTCCTCCTCTGAGTAGTAGTCCTCTATGCATACCCATTCTGACTGACTGACAGGCTCATTGGAGTCGGATTCTGCAAGCATGAAATTCCGATTGGGATCCAACAATCCTGCACTGACAAAATTGTTTAAATCTCGCGGAATAATGAGCTTTTGAAACTTATGACACCTTGCATATCTGTCCTGTGGCTTGCGCTCGTAACCAAATCCTTCAAACTCGCGTCTTTTTTCCACAGCGATTGGTTTTGCGATTGCCTGGCCATTTCGCCCGAGCGGTGCTCCTTCCTCGTACCCCCATCTCTGACATAAATTCTCGACCATCAAAAAGGGGATGCCAAATGCGACCAAATGACTAGTACGCTCAAGAATAGGAATGAAATTGACCGGTTCAAAATGGTCGACATAGTAAAGTACATCAGAGGGTCTAGAATCAAAGCGGACAGTATGGGAAGAGACTGAAGAAACTGCCTCAACCCTCTCCTTTTCGAGGTTTTCCGCCATTACAACAACGATGTCATTGTTCCAACGGAATTTTATCATGCGATGGAGGGTTGAGGGGATGACCTGATGCTTGTGGAGCCAAGGCCGCCCAAGCAGGAGATTGAAGGATGGTTCGAGGTCAACGACGTAAAACTAAACCTCGAAACGGGCAGGGCCAATGATCAGAGGAAAGGTCAGAATCCCTAAATCATCATGGTGCATGTTATCAAAGGCTGTCATTCCCTTTACAGCCAGAGTAATGTCCTCCGATTTAAAGCCCACCTGACTTGCAGTCTGCAAGGGGCAGACGTTCAAATCGGCACCATTATCAACCAGTGTAAGTGGAATGCAGAAACTCTGGTACTGCACCGCAATGAATAGGGGCTGATTATGATTTGTCCCCGTCGGGGGAAGCTCAGAGCTGGAGAAGGAAATAACCTTAGGTGCAGCTATCATTCCCACTATGTTTTCCAAGGCTGAGGGTTGTATTGTTGAGGAAACATGGGCAGCCTGGAAGACTTGGAGAAATGCTTCTCTATGTTCAGCTGAGGTGTGGATAAGGTCCCAGATGGAAATATCTGCCTTAATTTTCTTTAGCTGGGCGGTAATGTCGGCTGGTGGTGGATCGGTTCTGGTGGTAGGATTAGCTCTAGTGGTGGTCTCCTCAGGGTTTGGACCAGGAATGTTAGCTCTAACTTGGGTAGATGAGGCCACAGGCTGACTAGTCTTGTTTTCTAGGGCTGGGGCCTTGTATACCATTCCCGACCGCGTTACCTCTGCGCACAATTCGGCGGTGTAACTGTAGGGCATGCGGTGGGTGTCCTGTGTCAGGTTGATAACCACAGGAGCACGGGCTCTTAACTCTATAGGGATTGGTGCTGGCAAAGAGGGTTCTGGCATTTGTTGGGCCGAGTTTTGCCTAGGTCTGGCTAACAAACAGACTATTGGTGGGGCAGATTGCACGGTGGGTCTGGTAGCTGCATGCCTCGGTTGAGCAGTCAACTGAATCATGTTCACAGAAGAATTGACACTATCAAGGAAAGATTGACTCAGTTGTTAATAAATGGGCTCAGAAACATCATGGATGAGGCGAGAAGGATCAAAAGGTTCGACCTCATCCGGAGAAAGGGAATGGACTCTCGAAGTCCCTGGTGCGTGCTCAGGCAGGGGTTGGTTGACTATGTTGCCTGATGTGGATGCAGATGCGTGGGGTGCTCGTGTAGCGGGCCTAGGTTCTACCTCCTGAGTGTTAATGGTGATTGCCTTGCGGTCAATCAGATTCTGAATAGCATTCCGGAGTGTGTAGCAATTATCCGTAGAGTGCCCGACGACTCTATGGTAACTGCAATATAAATCCGCCTTAAACCATGGTGGAATCGGTTTTGGCGATGGGCGGATTTCTGGAAGCTTTAGTAGTGACGCTACTTTGGGAAATATGATGCTCAGTGGCTCGACCAGAGGAGTGAAATCTCTCTCAGGTCGTGGTGACCGCCAAGGCCCCAGGTAACGCCCTTGCCCTGCCAGTGCTGGCTGGTAGACCGATTCAGCGGTGGTTGTGATCTGTGAAGTGCGTGGTGCCCTAGGTGTAGGTGCATAAATGACCTGATTACGAGCTAGCGGGTTCACCACATTCGCTGGCATAGCAGGAGCTCCCACATACGCCACAACATTCTTTGCAGACTCCTTCTTTTGGCCAAATCCAGTGTTAGGTCCGTTGTGGCCATTGTTAGTGTTACTGGATCCTCCAGAAACCATCGTCTGCTTGGCAAATGCTGCAAGTGCAGGGAAGCTTCCGCTATTGAGTGAACCTTCTACGCGGGTGCCAGCTTTAATCAGGGCAGAGAAAGTGGTGATGGGCTGAATGCTCAGCAGGGCCCTAGTGGCTGGCTGTGCTCCTCGAATAATGATTTC